>JAOVVB010000008.1:20115913-20132387 GCA_028570985.1 Heterobranchus longifilis
AATTCCTGCTCTCTGTTTCACCCAAATGAGGATGGGTTCCCTGTTGAGTCCGGTTCCTCTCAAGGTTTCTTCCTATTGCCATCTCAGGGTGTTTTTCCTTGCCACTGTCGCCCTCGGCTTGCTCATCAGGGACTATCTGACCATTTTGTTCATACACATTCACATTCCATACAAACCAAAATAATTATTTTGATTGTGTAAAGCTGCTTTGCGACAATGACAATTGTTAAAAGCGCTTTACAAATAAAATTGAATTGAATTATTAACCACGTTAGTTTCGAAAGCTGATTTAAATTTCACTTGCCACACCCAGGGCTGATTTACATCTGATCATGTAATCATGTATTTAATGCATCTATGGCTGATCAGCCATACACATGTTAAATGTCAGGTCTTGAAGCACACTGCCGCAATCTAAAAAAAAAAAAAAACATGAGAAACTATGACAAGTTAATGAGGCATCAGTCTGGAAAGGGTTACAAAGTCATTTATAAGGCTTTGGGACTCCAGCGAACCACGGTCAGTGCCATAATCTGACCAATTGGAGAAAACTTGGAACAGTGGCGAACCTCCCCATGAGTGGTCGGCCTACCAAACTTACTCTGAGAACACAACAACTCATCAGGAGCTCATAAAAGAACTCAGAGCAACATCTAAAGAACTGCAGTCCTCACTTGCCTCTGTTAAGGTCAGTGTTCATGATTCAACAATAAGAAAGGTACTCGGGGCAAAAATGCCATCTGTGGAAGAGTTCCAAGGTGACCCACACCTCGAAATGTAGCATAACGTTTTATAAAAAGAACATCATTTGAACAGTCAGACATGGTGGTAGTAGTGTATTGGTCTGGGGTTGCTTTGTACTTTTAGGACCTGGATGACTTGCCATAACTGACGGAACCATGCATTCTGCGCTCCACTAGAAAATCTTGAAGGATTTGCAGCAGGACAGTGATCCAAAACACACCAGCATGTCCTCCTCTGAATAGCTGAAAACAATCACCCCCCCCTCACCCCCCTACCACAACCACCAAAAAAAAAGGATTGAGATCATTAAACAGGCGTTCATGCTTGAAAACGCTCCAGCGTGGCTAAACTAAAACAATTCTACAAAGAAGATCGGGCTAGAATTCCTCCACTGTGATATGAAAGAATCATTGTCAGTTATAGCAAATGCTTGATTGCAGTTGTTGATGACAAGGGTGGCACAAGCAGTGGCTGGGTTTGGGGGCAATTACTTTTTCACATGTGGCCAAGCAGGTTTGGGCAGCTTTTTTTCCCTAATAAATGAAATCATCATTTAAAAACTGCATTTTGTATTTGCTTGGGTTATCTTTGTGTAATATTAAAATTTATCTTAATCATTTAAGTGTGCCAAATACACGGGGAAAAAAAAACTCAGATATAGGAAGCATTTTCCTAATTTTTACAGTCTCTCTCACTTAAAGCAGGACTGTACAACACATTGAAAAATTGTTTAACCCGTTTTCCTCAGCTAAAGTCCTCTCTCTCTAACTTTTGCTCTCTACCTTTCCTTTTTTTTTTTAAGGTCTCATCCCACTGCTTGGCATTGATGTGTGGGAACATGCATACTATCTTCAGTACAAAAATGTCAGACCTGACTACGTTAAAGCCATATGGAACATTATAAACTGGGAGAATGTTAATGAGCGCTTTAAAGCTGCCAAGAAGTAAAACCATCACCACTAAAAATTAAACCGTTTTCTCCAAAATGCACAAACACAACACACTGTGTAACAAATGTCTGTACTTAGTAGAATAAAAAAAGAGGTGTGTGAAATACATTGTTTTTTTGCCAAAACTAAGGCTGTCTGTTAGAGTTTCTCAGACACTTAATTCAGTAGGATGATTGTTGATGAAGTTTGATGTATGATTCAAGTTAGATTTCGTTAGGTGTAATTAAACCAGTAAATCAACTTGGTACTATTGTCTTTTTCTTATGTCCTTTAAAAAGAGATGAGTTATGCCTCAGACCCAATTATCATAAGAAACAGAATAAATCATGATGTCAGTCACCCTGAGTTATGACCCATATGCAGTTCTTTGTGACTTAATCATACTTGTACTCTAGTGATACTTGACTTGTATAGTTAAAGGGGATTATGTTCTGGCCCGAGGAATGGATCATCAACATAAAGCGAGGTCTATCTATATCAATAAGCTCACTTTGGGTTTTTATTTTAAGTATTTAATGGCTCAGTTTTTTACTACAGTATATAGAAAACACACTTGGATGTTTAGCATTATCACTGAATAATGTAAGGGAGACGTAAGGATTATGTATCAGAAGGGGGCGCTGTTTACAACTGTTTGCCTCCTGTTCCCATCTATTGGGGCCGTGCAAGTAAAGTAAAGACAGTGTTGGAGGGGAAACAAATCCACAACATATGAAGATATGATTAAAACAGCTGGCCTTAGATGTCTGCTTAATTTATTTGTCTTGATATATAATGAAATAACCTCTGTGTTTGTTTAATGTTACAGTGATGTCTTAATGCACTTGAGGTTTTTTACGCTTTTCCCCATCTACTTCTGTGTGCCAGTTTGGATATTGTCTTAGTAAGTAAGAGAGAGAATGGGTGGAGGAATTTTGCTCTGCCCTGCCTTAACTAATAAGGCCCTTTTCTCCCTTCAGTGTTAAAAAGAACTACTTTTAGATGTTTTATTGGAATTTTAACAGAAAATGACCAAATAATTTCCAGATGGTTGGTGCACAGTGAGCCAACTCACCCCTCCATCAACAATTAGAGCATGTAGAGGGAAATCACATCTTTTCTTCACATTTTTGTCCATTAATTCTTTTACTTAATTCTAATGCTTTTGTTTTGTAGTGTGGCATGCCACGCGTTGTGCCTGCAGCACAGGTTTCAGTTTTGGCTCTCTTAGAAACATATCAGACTCCTTCAACAAAAGGAGCAGAAGTGTCACTGATTGGTTTAGACAGCTTGCTTATTTGTGTGGGACGGGACCTCTTCTGACTGTTTAGGAAACAACTGCATCATGTTCAAATTTGAACTTCAGAGAAAATGAGACTTTCTAATTACATGATAGAAAATGGCTCAAGCAGGCAGCTTCAAAGGGACCTGTTGTCCGTGGTACGCATTCACTGGAGAATTTGGCCTTTTCAGCTAGGTTGGATGCTTTCCTTTGTCCTGTGATTTTGGTTATAGCATGCTGCAGAAGTGCAGTGGCAAGATACATTAGTATAACAGACTTGACACTAAATGGGTCAAGCTGAAGAATCTCAGGTGTTGTAGTTTATTATTTTCATGGTTCTATAAATTTTTTCCATATCCATTTCAGTTCCTTGAAGTGTACCACGCTCTAAATTTAGCTCATCTTCAGCAAGTGGTTTCTTTTGATTTGCACAATGATTCACACCTCTGGGCAGTTTAGCTTGGACAGACCAACTACACCTGCAGGTTTTTGGACAGTGGGAGGACACCAAAGAACCCAGCGCAATAATCCACACAAGACATGAGAAGAACAAACAAATCTCCACATGGGCGGTAAACCAAACTCCAGTTGTGTCCCATAAGCTCTGAGACAGCAATGCTATTTGCAGAGATGCAAAAAATAAAGGAAATACAAAACAGATTACCTCATAATTTAAATCAGAGCATTCAGATACATTCAGAATTGATCATTTACAACTGGAAAAAGCTGCATTACCATGACCTATCTAATATTGTGTACCTCTGACCAAAAAAGGCCAGGTCTCCCAAGATCTCTGAAGGTGTGCTGTGGTATCTGTCGCCAAGCCATCCGTAGCAGATCCTTTAAGTCCTGTTTCGATCAAGGAGCACCAAGCAGCCTCCATTCACCGGAGTTGTTTGTCCAGCACATCCCACAAATACTGAATCAGAATGAAATCAGGGGAATTTGGAGGCCAAGTCAATACCTTAATCTCTCTGAGAATACTGTTGCCAAGAGGAGGTGTACTTCATTGTATTGTACAATCCATGTATTGGATTGTTGGTCCCAGAGTAAAATCGACAAGAATGCCAGGACCCAAGGTTTAAAGGTCACCTTTCTCCATTACCGCATGGTCCAGTTTTGATGCTCATGTACCTATTGCAAGTAGTAGTCAGGGAAAAGCCTGGGTACTCTGACCTTTCTGCTACTGGGCAGACCCATACCTCAGCTAGCTGTGCTGCATTGTGTGTTCTGACACCTTTCTATCATAAACTTCTTCAGCAATTTGTGCTTTCGTAAGTCTTCTGTGAGTTCAGACCACACAGGCTAGCCTTCACTTGCTGTGTGCATTAGTCACATTTGGGTCAATTCAACAATTGGCATTGCCAAAAAGCAGCTTTACACAATCAAAAGAATTACTGAAGTTTGTATGAAATGTGAATGTGTATAAATCAAATGATAAGATTGTCTCTGATGAGCAAGCCGAGGACGACGATGACAGTGGCAAGGAAAAACTCCCTGAGATGGCAATAGGAAGAAACCTTGATAAGAACCAGACTCAACAGGGAACCCATCCTCATTTGGGTGATAACGGATAACAGGGATTGATCTGCAGTCATTCTGTGTGTTAGGAGGCTGGAAGTTCAGTATAACAGGAGATGTGTTTAAGTTAATATGGAGTCCAGTTTGTTATTGGAGGATCAGGTAGTCTGTAGCAAATTCCAGTCCTGAACTATCGAGTGAGTGCACTCGCGAGTTCTCCGAGGACAGCTGTTAGCATCTGCTGAGGCCGGGACCGTCTTTGTGGAAAAGTGGAACCGTCCCCAGTCACCACAGGCATCCCAAGCAGACCACACAGGGCATTCATGCGACGAGATCTCCATCCAATCACCGGGACTCTGTTTCACTAGTTGTCCTTGCTTGAACCATTTTTGCTAGTTACTTACCACTGCATACTGGAAAGATCCCATAAGACTTGGTTTTTGGAGATAATCTGACTCAGATGTATAGCCATCACTGTCAAAGTCACTCAGGTCCTTACATTTGCCCATTTTCTCTGTTCAATATGTCAAATTCAAGAACTGACTGTTCAATGTCTGCCTAATATATCTCACCCCATATATCTAACAGGTATCATGGCAAATGGAAAATCAGTAGTATTTACTTCACCCATCAGTGATTTTAATGTTACGGCGGATCAGTGTATAATATTTGAAAAATATATGTCTGGGTTCTATAAAAATATGAGATGGATGCTGGGATATTTGCTTTTACCTCAAATCAAGCAATTGGATACAGGCAGAATGGTGAAAATGGCTCTTTACTCTGAGAGAGGGGAAAAAACCTCCAACAGTAGCCTTTATCCTGTTTAAACCACTGACAGGCCTCATGCCTCAATAGTTATTTTTATTCAGTAATTCTTCCAAGCCTTTGTTTTCTGTAGCATGCCTCATTCTTTACCAATCGCTATAATTACCATTGGACAAAATCCTGTTGTTGTTATTCCAGTTAGAAATGCATTAAACACCCTGACTAGATGTACGAGTACTCCTCTTCAAAATCATTTATTCGTTCCAGATTTTTTTTTTTTTTCTTACTGCATTTGGATCTGGGTTTTGATTTGATTTTGTCAATCATTCCAGAATTCATTCTATGGTGACTAGGAATTTTTCCGTCAGGTCATTACTATGATGAAAACTGAAAAATGTTTAACGTCTCTGTTATGTTCAAAAACAGATCCGTACATGGATTTATTAAAGGCTGGAGACCTATCTATTACCATATCCATAAACAATCTATTATTATCAATATCAATATCAATATATCGAAACTATTTCTTACTTGTTTTTGCATTAAACATATATTTTAGAATTATGCCCAAAAAGTTCTACCTTGGTCTCTTCAGAGTATAACACATTTTGCTGTCTCTGTCACTTTATTAGGAATACCTGCACATTCATGCAGTTTTCCAATCCACCATATGGCAGCAGCACAATATATAAAACCATGCAATACATCAGGTAATGTTCATTAAAAAAAATAAAATAATAATAATAATAATAATAATAATAATAAAAAAAACGAATTTAAAATGATTTGGTTGGGCTGTGCCTTTTGAAAGTCTGGTTTGAATATTTCGGAAACTGCCAATCTACAGGGATTTTCTAGGAGTGTGCACAGTAGCTTTAGTAGATTCCTGCTGTTATAAGCTGCAATTTCCATAAAAAAATCTCTCAACTCAGCATTAGAAGGAACTATCTTTTAAAACGTACAATAAAGTAAAAAATAAAGAGAATACCAGGATGCATTACTTTCCGCCTGCTTCAGTAATGACTCCAAAAGCTCTTTTATTCCTGGAACGGAAAATCAGTGGAAAAATATCTGTTCTGAATATGGAGCATATTTAGATTTTTTTTACCCGTTTGCTCAACCAGCTGCGAAATTTCTCTGCTAAAAAATTGTATGATTCTGTAGGACAAAAATAAACCACAGAATCACCGCAGCCAACCTCTGCATAATCTGGAGTAAAATAGTCGGTTGATTTATTGGTTTCTGGAATAGAAATAAATTTTAAAGACACTTACTAAAGCCTCACCACATGATTCTGCTCAAGAAGGAACTACAATACCAGACATATTTTTATAGCATACACGTTATCAGCTATCTTGCCCATTCTTCCATTGCAGAAAGCATTGTGAGAAAGCAACTGTGTTAGTACAATTGTTCTTTGCTTTCTGTAGATAAATAAAAAGACAATGCTACAATATTGCCTAAAAGTGAACTTGTCTAAGTAGATTGTATGGAAAATATGAATAAAGGACTGCACTGGCATTTGAATTATTATAAATTATGTTTTTTTTGGGGGGGGATGGTGTGGTATGGTGTGGTATGGTGTGGTGTGGTGTTGGGGGGGGCGGGTGTTGACTGGTCACATGGCAGTGGGTTTGGGTTGTTCCACAACTAAGGACCAGCAACCACAGAGTCTCATTGTCTCACTCACTTGGATCAATCTCTCATGTTTTCTTCCGTGCAGTTAAAGCTTGCGATATAATCCCTTCAGATTTAATCATGAGGGAGAGATGAGGCGGATTTGGCAGCCTTTCTGAATCCAGCATGATCCAGTTAGGATAGTCTCAATCACCGAGTGTAGACAGAGGGAAATGAAAAGGAAAAGAAAATGGCATATACACTGGGAAGATGCTGAAATAGGATAGCATGGTTCCCAAGATGTCTGTCGCACACACAATTCGAGCATTCTGCCAAAGAAAGAGCATTTCATTTTCCGTTTGAATCTATCATAAGGAATAGTTTAAAGACATCACTCAGGTTAAGGCGGTGGTTATAGCTTAAAAATGTAATGCATAAGACACATCCTATGTCTTGTGGTGAAAAGGACCTGCTCTATGAGAAGTCTTAGTTGCAGGGCATGTAGAGTTTTTGTATTTGATGAGTAATGTTTGAGTGGAAGTTAACTTTATATCTTTGAAATGGCTATCCAAAAGGTTTGGAAAATCTGTCTGATTTAATTTAAAATGTAAATTGAAAATCGAATCGAATTTTTCCTCCAACATTATTTAGAAGGAAATGAATATGTTTTGGTGGTTAGCTCTGTGGTCTCGTACCTCCAGGGTCAGGGGTTCGGTTCCCACCCCTGTGATGTGAGTGTGTGGTGTTTGCATGTTCTTACTGTGCTGGTTGGCTTTCCTCTGTCTACTCAGGTCCAGAACCATGTAGACTAGGATGATGTTTGTTTCCAAATTGCCTGTAGTGTGTGAGTGTGTGTGTGTGTGCTTGTGTGCCCTTCAATAGTTGGGCATCCTGTCCAGAGTTTACCCTGCTTAGTGCTCCTAGTCCTCTGGGATAGGCTGCAGGCCTCCTGTTACCCTGTACAGAATAAGCGGTGTATAGAGAGAGAGAGTGAAAATGGTGCATTACTTTTAACCGTATATCTCCTAACAAGCAAAGACCATGTTAGGTGTGGAGCCAGTTAAACAAAATTGGTTGCAAAAATAGTAGAAGGGTCGTAAAAATATTGTTTTAAATTATAGACATAATCTAAAAAAAAAAAAAAAAGATTAATACCAATAACTTTAGCCATTAGAGCACAACTATATGAATTGTGTATAGTTATTATTTCCAGCTGATGAGAGTGAACAGAGATGAAGTGAAAATTTGTGAACCTTTGAAATCTGACAAACTCTTAAAGTCTTTTAAGATCAGCCACAACACGAACATCACCCCCAGGTGAACTGAATACCATTGATTATCAATTATATACAAGTAAACTGGTAATAAGATCAATGGCACCCAAGGCTCATTGATGCCTATGGGGAGTGGAAGGGCTAGCCAGTCTAGTCTGATCCAACAGAAAAACCAATGCAACACAAATCGCAAGATAGAAAGGTATCAGAACATCCAGTGCATCACGGCGTGCTGTGTATGGGGCAAGGAATTCAAGGTTGTTGATCCAACCTCATAATTCTGCAGACCTTAATCCCACTGAGCATCCATGGGATGTGCTGGACAATCAAGTCTGATCCAGAAGGCCCACACCTTGCAACAGCTTACATCCTGCTGCCAGAACCACAGAACACATTTAGAGGTCTTGGGGAATCATATAGCTCAAGGTTAGCTATTTTCATGGTGCAAGAGGAGCATTCACAATATTGGGCAGGTGGTTTTAATGTTATGGCTGATTGGTGTATGACTGTACAAGGGAAATAATAATTTATGATTCTTGTTTTAAATTAGGCCCAGTCTAGGTACAGTAACAATGTTATATTATATTAATCACACATGTTTGTTTTATTCAAATGTAGGGCAGAATTGGGGACGGATATACAGTTTTCAAAAATGAAAAAACACACACTTAGTCACAGGTTTCCCAACCTGCAACCTGGAGTAACCCGTTGCCGTGCATATTTTAGCCGTCTGCATCCAATACACCTGATTCAACTTACAAGCTAGTTAACAAACCTTCCTGGTTGAGAATGGGTGTGTTTGAGCAGGAAAAACTTTCAAATATGCAGGACATTAAGCACTCCAGGACTAGGGTTGGAATCTTATGCACTAACCTAATAAATCAGAGATGCTGGATTATTAATTGTAACATTCCTGAAGAAGTAGCCGTAATGATTTGGCTTATTTCAACACATTAGATTCATCACTTTGTCTTTATTATTATCTACATAATGACATGAGTTGTTTCCTGTTCTCTCTGGCAATCCAAAGCAAACATCTGTCCTGGACATGGGAATAAGTCGAGGTGGCTTTTGCGGACGCCAGAGACAAATACACACATGTGCAAACAGACCATGAATACATTTGTTTATAACACACTAAATTAAAATTAAACACTAAATTTGTAGAACGAAATGAACATAAGATCATGATAAAATAAGTCATGGTGATGATAAAGCAGAAAAGTGCTCTAGATGATAGTGTAGATTGTGTGCAATCAATAGATTATGTAACATATTGTGTAGCATTTTTGTATAAAATTGACCACTATCAGTGCACTAAGCACTGTCGCCTTGCACCTCCAGGGTCCGGGTTCGATTCCCGGCCAGGCACGATTCCCGTCTCTGAAGATGGGATGATGAGTGAGTGAAAGTATCAGTGCACTAGATGTGATCTAGAAGTTTATGTTAAGAGTTTTTTTTAATTTTTATTTATTTTTATTAACATGCTGTTGATAAATGTTACATACTGTAGATGTGGATGGATGGGTTGTCTCCCATCTAAAATCACATCCAGCTGTCACTGCTCCTAATTAGTCATTCTCTTTGACATACACTGGAATTAGTGGGTACAGCACATTTTTATGCCTATTTTTTGTTTTTGTTAATTTTTGTAAGTACAAATTCAAACAATGTGTGTAACCTTGAGGTGGATACATGCACTAAAATTTAATTAGTATTAAATAACAAAAACTGAAAATGTCTTACTTACTCCCATTGTATTTATGTCCCCTAGGAAAAATATTCTGGATTCTGATTTATTTCACAACTGCGAGCTAATTCAATGCAGTTGTGATGATTTATTTTTGAATTAGTGTTTTTACTTCTAAGGTTTCCTCTAACCTCATCACTCTTTGTTTATTCCTTGCAATTACCAGATAACACTGCCTGCCTAAAAAAAAAAAAAAAAGATGCACGTTCTAAGATTTAATTTGACAAAGCCTTTACCTTTGATTGGTGACCAGTTCACGTAGGAAAATGATTCCTCATGCTCCTGGAAGCACTTCTTCAAAATGTAAGTGCTAGAATATACCAATTACGTCCAGAAAAAAAAACCCTCCATAGTTGTGATTCAGTACATTCAGGTAGTCAGCTGATTTAATTTTATTGTCACATAACGTTGCTGAGTCTAGACCTGACCAACTAAAGCAACGCCAGATCATAACACTGCCTCCTGAGGCTTGTGCAATGGCCGCTATGCAGGACGGGTGCATCGCTTCATGTGTTTCCCTTCTTCCACTGGTGCACCTGGAATGATGCAATCTGGAATAGGCTCAATCTGGACTCATCAGAGCACATGACCTTTTCCCACTGCTCCAAAGTCCAATCTTTATGCTCCCTAGCAAATTGGTGTTTGTTTTTTCCTGAGTAGTCTTATTAACAAGTGGTTTTCATAAGGCCACAGAACAGTTTAGTCCAAATCTTGTGAATTCACATTGTGTGTGTAAAGACTCTTACTTTTATTGTTCAACATAGCTGTTATTTCTCTTTTCAACAAGCATTTAAAAATTCGAATACCTATTTTATTCACCATGCAACATCACCAAGTTTTTAAGGATATATTTAATGATGGAAACTTCAAAGCAATCGTGTAAGTGGCTTTGGATAAGAGCGTCTGCCAAATGCCTTAATGTAAATCTAAGTTTACTTGGATCACAGTCATTCATAAATTTTTTTCCTGACTACTTTTTTTTTTGGCAATGTTGACCGTTCAGAATTGTCCTTCCAGGTTTTAATAATGCACTGGACACTTCCTAACACAATTCCAGTAATTTTAGTGTTTCCTTTGCTTGATGCGGGCCAATAATTTTACCCTTCTGGAACAGCGACTTTTGTTGTTTTGGCCAGTATAAATTTTGATATTTTTTCACATGTGAAAGAAAGAAAGTTGTAAATGTATTACCAGTGACAAAGTGAAAAGCTTTGATTATTCCTTAAGTATTTCTGCAATCCTATTTTTATTTCAATTTAGCTAAAAATAGTTTAGTCTACTAAAATACAGATCCGGGGACATTATAAAACACCATATAGATACTTATTAAAAAAGTATTCAACCAGGTTACACAAGACGTATGTCTATCTAAACCCAGCAAGGCTATAGGATGTCGTAGAATATTCCAAACTGACTGAAAGACAAGAAATGTGGTCATCATTACAAGTAAGTATTATGAAATGAAGTCAGATCGGGATTTATTTTTAAGCCAAGCTACATAAGTGAAACCTGAAAGCTTTAGCTAATAAACTTCCTAGGTTTTGACACGATGCCATATTATTCAAGGTATTGAAGCCTGGCCAAACTTTTCTGTACAAATGACTCTTTTCCCTTTGGTGGAAAAAAGAACCTCAGTCTAAAGAAAAATACTGGCACTTAGTGTACAGGCCTCACTGCAGAAAATTGAGTGAAAAAAAAGTGAAATTCACAAGATGTTTACAACTTTCAGTTTAGACTTTCTACTGTATTTAACTGGAACATATTTACTGATTTATTTAATGTCATTCAATGTCAGTATATCTTTAGCAAACAACCAGAGTGGCAGTTGATGCTAACATGCTAACAACAATCCTTTCTAATTTTTCTGAATTGTTACAAGTATCGAATCCATTTGTCTCTCTTTTTCAGCAGTAGCCTTCCCTCTTTTTCCAGTGCATTAGACGTTGACTATAAATATGGTTGTCATTCCATTTTAAAGTTTTCCACAAACTTCTGGAGTTTTTTAGTGTTCGGGAAAAAACGAGCTCATCTCCCTTACATTTACCTATTGCCTTAGTAAGTCTCTCTCTCTCTCTCTCTTTCTTTTGCTTTCTTTTTTTCTTCAAGGAATTCCAGTTTAACTTAAGGGTATGAGAACATTTTATTAACAGTGAGCCAGGAAAAGAGTCACACATTAATGCGGAGTGTTGAGTAGCAAACAGACAGTGAAATTAAAACCAGACAGTATTGCAGTCACATTTGTATTCAATTAAACATACTTGATCATAATTCCCTTTAATAATAATATTACTTTATTGCATTGTAAATACAACATTGTTTGTTGAAGTAGAACCAGTTAATACTCCAAAGTGTCAAGGGTGGTTGATTGAAGCTAGTCGATCTTGGTCACCGTCATCCAGGTGGGTGTTAGTCATACCCTCAGCACTTCAGGCCAGAAAGTCATGTGGTTTGATAATTCTAATACTTAAATCGTTAGTCTTTGCTGATTTCACAAGAGATTTATCCATTTGTAAAGGGGTCATTTCACTCACAAGAGCTATCTGTACTGTAAGTGTCACTGCTGATGCTAATGCACTCGAGCTTGTTTCTTTACCTGAAAACATTGTGGTTAGGGTTTCGCTTGGGAAGATTCATGATCACGTTTGTGGTTCCTGCATGTTGTAACTTCGTGTGTTCGTCCATTTGTGTGTGAGAGTGTGCATGTGTATGATAGGGATTCTTCTTCATTGCCAGGGGATTTTCCATCAGCAGAACGTTAGATAGAAACAGATGCTCTCTCCATGCTCAAAAGCCAGGACACTTGAGTGCAGTATCAAAAATAACCTTTTAAGAGAGCATTACATTCTTTTTGCTTTATTCCTTTCCTGCTAGGCTGTTTGTTTGTTTACCCATTTCAGTATAATGGGCTTGTTCGTGTGCTGTTTTACCAGCTGATCCACTTCATCCTTCCTGTCTCAGGATTTAGATCGATATTACAATGCAAACTTTTCGAAACATTTCCTGTTCTGATTTGTTTGAAGCATTAACACAGTATACAGTATAACAGTATATGTAGTACTGGAAAATTGGAGAAAACAATTTCACCTTCTTAATGACCCTGTAATACTGTACCACTGAGCCCCGTGATGGAGCTATGACTTCAGTTGGGAAACGTTAAAGATTTATGGTCTGAGTAATATCACACATTCTGGGCTCAAGAAATTTTTTAGGGCTGTTTTAGTCAGTTCCTGAAACTCCTTTTTCTGGATAAAATATGTATTTTTACATAGATTCATCGGTTCATTATGGTGGCACATTGACTTAGTGGTTAACACTGTTGCCTTGCACCTCCAGGTTCCGGGTTCGATTCCTGTCTAGGGTCTGTGCGGATGGAGTTTGCATGTTTTCCCTGTGCTTGTTGGGTTTCCTCCAGGTTTCCTCCCACCGTCCAAAGACATGCGGATTAGGCTAATTGGCATTCCCAAATTGCCCCATAGTGTGTGAATGCGATTGTGATTGTGTGTGCCCTGCAATGGATGGGCACCCTGTACAGGGTGTACCCTGCCTTGTGCCCCTAAGTCTCCTGTGTAGGCCCAGGACTCCCTGACCCTGTATACAGGATAAAGCAGTACAGACGATGAGTGAGTGAGCAGTTTATTATGTTACTGTCATATTTTGGACTCTGACCCAATAAATGTGTATCTGGTGTTTACTTATGTATTGCTATATTGGAATGGATCATATCACGTATTAATAATTAATATATATTAATTAAATAAAGATTTGTTTTTAATTTGGCAAAGTCAAAACAGGACTTTTGATTGTGCAAAATAACAAAACACAATTATCAGAGTAAAAACTACCTTTATTTCACTATATAATCCCTACTACACAAACATTTCACTAGTGCTTGGATACCATCAAGGTAGAAAATTCTCTCGGTATGCTGTAGCCATGATCTGACTGCCCACTTCAGCCTGAAAGACTAGCCTCCCAGAAACACTTTTAATGGACGAAACATGTGGAAATGGCTTAGAGCGAGGTCAGGACTGTACAGGGGATGTGGCAGTAACTCACAGCTTAGTTTCTTTAATGTGAAATTGGTGTTAGTGAATGATTGTATGTACAGTTCCCACAGACAGATGTGTCTCTTCCACAAGCTGATGACAAGTTACCCGTAGAGTTTCAAGGATCCGTCACTCCACTGATGTACGGCCTTCTTTAAAATATTCGGGCCATTAAAATCTACTGCGAACATGAGACTCGTGACCGTACGGTGGTTGAAATATTCTGTAAATGTCATGTTCATTTGTGAGAAATCTCATCACAAGTCCTGGTTTGACTTGAACACCCCTCTTACTGTATTTGGTAATGAAATAAATTGAGTCCGGCAGCACGGTGGTGTAGTGGTTAGCACTGGGACTGGGTTTGATTCCCGGTCAGGTTCAATTCCCTTCTCTGTGTGCATGGAGTTTGCATGTTCTCCCCATGCTTGGTCCCACAGTCCAAAGAAATACAGATTAGGCTAATTGGCGTTCCCAGATTGCCTGTAGTGTGTGAGTAAATGCCCTGTGATGGATTGGCACCCTGTCCAGGATGTACCCTGCCTCGTGCCCTAAGTCTCCTGGGATAGGCTCCAGCCCCGACACGACCCTGAATATAGGATAAGGTAATTATTTCTATTTAGTTTTAGCATGTTATGCAGTTTCTTCTATTAACTATTAGTAACTTCAGTTAAACTAATGGAAAAGATCCCATCAGTGAGTCCTGGGAGTTTAGTGGTTTAAACATCCAAAAGCTTACTATATCTGATTACTTAATTATCACACATGTTACTGTTGTGACTCACCGAAACTCACTTCAGTTCACTCTGTTTATTGTTATTTTTTTTTCCAGCAGCCACGTCCAGAGGTGAATGTGAGTCCAAACTGTAAAGCACTTGTACATAGCCACGCCTTAGGTCATTCTTCAAGCTGTTCAACAAACCATCTTATAATTAAACCCTCCCAGCTGTAGTTTAGGTTGTCATGCTGAAGGACATACGTAAGATTGTATTTGTTAGACAGAGGGTCACATTTTCAGAACCAAAAGAGTGCCTACTAAACATGCACTGTGTTATAAGTTCCATAATGACTCTGGAGGACTCAGGACTCTGGAGACACTTGATTATTAGCATGAAGCACTTTAATAACAAACAGGCAGTGGAGAACATGTTGAACTAGTTAAGCCATTGGCAGAAATGAGGACGTGTCCTCT
This sequence comes from Heterobranchus longifilis, assembly GCA_028570985.1. NCBI lineage: Eukaryota > Metazoa > Chordata > Actinopteri > Siluriformes > Clariidae > Heterobranchus > Heterobranchus longifilis. Next base: position 20,131,034 of record JAOVVB010000008.1, read on the forward strand.
GGAAGGTGGAGTATCTGTGTCCGTCACCTAAAATGTTTTAGCACACAGCAATGGTTCAGCCATATTCTTGTCTTCTCCTGGTAGCTAAATGTGATTTTAGTTTTTGACCTCCGTGAGTTTGTTGACCAGCTGGGAACGGGATCTGCTCAATCACACTTTGTTCCAACACCTTGGTTCAGGATGTTTTTTAATGCGTGCATGATCGTCATTATGTTGTATATTACTCCCAAAACCTGTCTGCCAGGAAATTAAATGAATGTGTGACACTTTTATATTTTTCCATGTACCCTATGACGTTCCCGACACTTAATGAGTTTTCAAGATGCATTTCTAAAAAGAATGCTTCAAATTTAATAACTCCCATCCATAGCCAAGACAGAAAAGGAGCACTAGGCTCCCGATATCTATGTTAGGTATTAAATTGTCTTAGGGTATTCCTAAATGTTTAAATCACCCCCCCCCCCAAAAGAAAACCCCAAAACAACAATGCCATATGAGACCGCTCCATTTTAACTCTATCAAACCACTATTTTTAAACCATACTTTTCTGTTTATGCATGTTACCTTTCTGTTTATGCATGTTACCAAGTATGCAAGATTCATTTACTGCTACTGTTATTCTCCCACTGCCATGAAATCACCACGCATGAGTCAACTCCAGCAGTCTTTAACCCCTCAGGAGACAATATGTGAGGTCCAGCATTTCCCGGAATGTTTATCTGTCTGTCTCCCTATCACTTTTATAATTATCACCCTCTTCCACCCATCTTTCCCCTTGTTGCATTTTGTCATGGTCCGTTTGTCTTTGTGCACTTGACCATAATTCTGGCACAGAAACAAGTCCCGATGGATAACATTAAAATATAATTCATGGTGTGTGATGAGTGTGCAAGCATGCAGATAAGACTAATGTCTCTGCTACGTAATCGTCTGTCTGTCCAGATGTTTTTCCTCTCTTTTAGCGTCATTTTACTGTCTGTTTTTCTCTGCTGCCCTCTGAACAGGATTATCAGGAGTGTCATATGTATCTAGAGGGGGGAATGGTTTCTTCATTAGATGATGCAAGATTGAAAAAGACACACTGTTATCTTATTTTTTTTTTCCGGTTTCACCCGAATGACTTTCCCACAGTTGTTTAAATAAATGGAGAGTACATGTTGCAAAGATCTAAAATATTATATGTGGATTTGTTTGTACTTTTTAAAAGTTTGTTTATTTAACACTTCGTCATAGCCTTTTATGTAACTATTCATCAAAAAGCACTGTTTTCAGGAGATTTTATGGGTTATTTTCTGACGAAAAAGATTTTGTAAGGTATGCAGTTATGAAAGTGATATATATAAAGTAATATATA
>JAOVVB010000008.1:20132929-20150872 GCA_028570985.1 Heterobranchus longifilis
AATAGCTTACACCCTTTACCACTGAGGGACAAGTGAAGAGACCTTAAGGGGGTTTAGATTTATCCTTTCAAACAGTGTACAGAGTAACAACCTGAAAGCAAGCAGGCATTTATATATCATCCCATAAAATATGTCAGTGTTATAATGTTAACAGTAAACGTTACAACCCTTGCACTGACACACAGGTTTATTTAAATCCTCATTTAACATGTTTCCAGAATTTACTGTATGTCCATCAGAATGTGGAAAATGTGTGTAAAAAAAGTAGTGCTGTTATAAACATAAAAATACACGGTTATTTTCAAATGCTTATTATGTGTTGAAAAATTTGTGGTGCCTTGGAGTCGTCCCACCCCTAGTCTCATTCCCAGTGTTCTTGGGACTTTGAATCCACCACGGTTCCACGGTTAAGAAAGAGGAATGAATATAAAAAGAAAAGAAAAAAATGTGAATGTTTTTTTTTCATCATTACTGTATTAATAATGTTAGTAGTACATTTATCTTCAGTGTTAGTTTAAAACCTGTTAAATTGCATTTTGTTAGCACACATTGGCCTTTTCAGGTGATTATACTTGTCATTTATAAATAACAGTATTCTGTAAAGGATGAGCAAGATTAAGACAAGAATGGAACGCATAGTCTGTTAAAGCAGATTTGATGCAGAACTGTGGTGATTCACAGCTGGCCCCTTTGTTCTTACCAGAAATACTTTTGCAGATTAAATCATCAGTAAATGTCTAATCTACACCAATCATCAGCAACCACATGTATGTAGGTATGTAGCTCAGCCGTTTTTCTTTTTTTTTTTTGTGCAGAAAGTTTGGGGATGATGTTTTATCTGTACACATTAAAAAAGTAGTAGTGGCCAAAAGTATGTGGACACCCGTGCACCACATTAATGTACATTTTTTTTAACATCTCACAAGAGCTTTAGTGAGCTCAGACGATGATGTTGGCCACGAAGGCATCAACATCCTAAAGGTTTTTTTTTTTTTTTTTACCCCTCTCCTTCTGTGGCAACCTTTATTTGAAGTACTTAGACAGTGACACATTTTTTTTTTTTATGTTTCCCTCTGTACAACAGTGGATTTGAAATGAAGCAAGTGATTTAAGTGAAAAAAAAAAAGAAAAATCCATTAGCCATTCAGGTATTATAACCATTTCGCAGTCTCAAGAATAAGTAGACAAACTTACATAATCATAAATATTAGGATTACTTTTAATACTTGATTGCAAATCCTTTGCAGTCAATGACTGTCTGGATTTTGCTGTTTCCTCCCTCGAGCTGCTTTGCCAGATCTTTACTACACCTGACTTCAGGTTCTTTTCTTTGCCTTAAGGAGCTCTTCCATCGTGTTCATGTATAATTTTGAGTCATTATCCATATGCATACACGTATGTGAAGTGTTAATCAATTTTTCAGTGTTTGATTCAAGTTGAGAAAAAATGATAGGTTTATACACTTCAGAGTTCATCCTGCTACTTTTGTTAGAAGAAAAGGAATGCTTCATGTTCCAAACGTTACCACATCATCATTAAGCACCAGTGACCCAGTCCTATTGGGAACCATACTGAACCTGCCCGTGCCATATAACACTACCTCCTCATGTTTGAAAGATGATGTGGTATGATTTGGAACATGAGCCATTCTTTTCCTTCTCCATTCTCTTCTCTTTTAAACATTCTGATGTAATTTTGTTTCTTTATTTAAGCAAAGTTGATTCCATGTTCAATTGATTGTATTCATTTGTTCCTGGATGCCTTGTTTCTATGATTAGGTTCACCTGATTCCAGTGATAATGTAATTCAATCCACTGTGTCTCCCCATGTCTTTGCAAAATTGAATTGCAAAAACTGTCATTCCTAGTATTGTTTAGAGTTCTGACTTCTTTTTTAGTTTGTTGGTGTTTGATCCTTGCATATTTAATTTAATTCAATTCGGGTTTATTTACAGTATATAGCGCTTTTAACAATGCTTGTTAACGGTCGCAAAGCAACTTTACCGAATCAAGCAAATATGGAAATGAGTTGGAGGAAATATGCGTATATGATAACTGTCAGATTGTCCCTGATGAGCAGGGTGGCAAGGAAAAACTCCCTGAGATGACAATAGGAAGAAACCTTTAGAGGAACCAGACTCAACAAGGAACCCATGATCAATTGGGTGATATTTGGGTGATATGCTCTTTTGTCATTATTTTTTTATGAGCATAAATTATTTTATGTGTATGTTTTTGACCCCTGCACTGAAATCTGGCTTTGATTTTAGGAGTTCCCCAGGAAGGCTCTTGCGGCATGTACACACATGTTCCCTGTCTTCAATCGACGGTTACACATATGGTGAATGTGCAGTGAATCCATACACTAATCTAAAGCCTGCTTCTACATATTAGAGAAGAACAAGATCAGATGTTTCTGCCTAACAGCTGAGTTCAGTTTTATATTTAGTAGACAAGCAGCAGTGATACACTGTCTGGTCTGAAATGGTGGAAAGTAACATATTGGTGATAAGGGAGGGTTGTAACTTGACACCTGGAAGAACGCTTTGATATTAGCTATGATACTATACTCCTGCCATTTAATGATAGGAATCCACCCAATGACATGTCAAAACTCTGCACTGTAAACCCTAATGCTCAAAGTAATGAAACATATTGAGTACTGTTAACTTAAATAATTACAATTAGTCCAAATTAATAGACCTTGATGAGTATTTAGAACTTTTTGGTATTTATGAGATTGTAGAAATGACACTTTTTAAGTTAGCTGAACAAATTTGATACTTTAAGTGTCTGTAAGTACTTAAGTAACAGTAACTGTCACCTTAAAGTTCCACCATCTTTCAGACTAGCGAGCGATTTTGTGCCTGACGTCATCAGGGCAATGGGGCACTGTGGTAGGTGTTTCGCCTGCCATGTGAAAGGCCCGGGTTCGATTCCCAACAACTGGATGAAGTGCCTATCCCAAGCCCATAAAACGGGAGGGTTGTGTCAGGAAGGGCATCTGGAGTAAAACCTGTACCAAGCTTGTGTGCGGACTGGATTGTCTGCTGTAGCGACCAGTTGCCGGGAGCCAAGACCAACAACAATTTCTTTGATTTGCAACAACTAAAAAAAATGATAATTGCTATTAAATAGTATGAGTTAGGCTACTTAGTAATGCAAGTGAAGAACAATTAATATGAATGAGTATAACAAACTCAAAAACCGTTTACTTAAAACTGGAAACTTCATTACTTAAAAAATTTGAATTTGTTTATTCTCATACATACTGTAGCTACATTACATGTATGGAATAGAACAGGATTTATGCTGCTTGTGTGCCGGTGGCTTGAGACTCTGAAGAAGGAGTGAGTGGTAACTGTGGAGCTCATATGAATTACTGGGCAGTAACACTAATATTCCACCTGCAATGCATTTAAGCCATGGGCAGGCACTTTGTTGGCCACTCCTGTGTTTTATTACTCTGACAAAGAGCATGGCAAAAAGAGGGCAGTCTGTGAGATTTTCCATTTCTCCTTACAAAGACCCAGCTTCTGGGTTATGCAGCTGCTTATCATCAAATTGCTAGAACTACAACGTGGAATAATAATAATAAAAAAGATCTTTATTGTAGAATATAAGCTGAAAACACTGGTCAAGTGCTTGATGCTTTTTTTTAAATTACTTTTGCAGAGAATCTGATTGTTTTTCCTATAATTGTTATTTTGGCATAGTTTAAGGCTTTACAGAGTAGTGTCGAGGTTGTATAAGGGGAATTAATTATATAAATAAACTTGCTACAATGATAGCACCCAAATACTTTTCACACACAGTCACTTTCTCAAGACACTCATTTTTCTTTTTCTTTTTTCTTTGTTATAGAAATAGCACACTAGCTACCATGAGTCCAATGAAATATGCATCTTTCATGCATATTTGTTGTAACGCAGTTGTGCCAAAGTTCTCTCCTTCTCTCTGTCTTGCTCACTCTTTTGTAAACATATATGCAATAATTAGTTAATAAGCAGCGTTACAATATATGTTTAGATTTAAGCGATGGTGTTAAAGGCGATCCTCTCACAGTTTCGGTCTGTAGACCCACAGGCATCTACTGTGTCCGCTGTGTTGCCAGTACCTCACTCGTGATTTCAGAGCATCACACTGTGATGACATAATGATTTCCAATTTCCTTGAGAGAAGTTACTGTGACTGAGGTAATGAGCAGTTATTACAGAACTCCAGTCACTCTGGGATGTATGAACGCTCCATTTCAGGGCTTACAACTGACTGATAAAATTCCCTACAAGTTTCCGCAGTGGACAACATCCTTGGTGTTCATTATATGACATCAGTCATCAGGGTCCAAGTTTATTATTCAGTTATTTATTCCAAGGATGCATCATTGATTTTGAATCTGATGCAGGCAGCTACAGGGAGCCGTAGCGATGGGGTGGTGTAAGAAAACTTTGGAAGGTTGAAAACAAGTTGTGCAGCTGTGTTTTGGATCAGTTGCAAAGTGCAAATGGTGCACAGAGGCAGAACTGCCACGAGCGAGCTGCAGTAGCAGAAGCTTGAAATGACAAACACCTGAGTGGCCAATGTAGATAAGAACAGACAAATCCTTACGATGTTGTTAAGGAGAAATTAACATGAGTATGGAATTTTAGCAGGGTGAGAGAAAAAGGACAGCTGATTGGACCAAATGTACGATTATAGCGATTATCAGGGAGATCACAAGATCCTGCCCAGGGAATGAATGACCCAGGATAAATAGCAGTTTGGTTTTGCTGGGATTAAATTTAATATTTCGAGATGCCATTCTTTCTAAGTCATAGTCGATTCGCATCTGTCTCTCTATTAGAGCAGTCTTCCAACGGGGCAACTACTACAGATGCCAGCTCACCACATCTTTTTAACCTGCTTATGCAACATTAGGGACAATGTAACACACATGAGCTCACAGACACCCATGGTTAGCTACTGTCGTCATGATTGATGTGAGAGCCACACACACTCTCCCACACACACACACACACATACATACAGTGTACGCATACATACGGCTGCTGTTAAAGCGCCTCCTTCTCAGGGTTAAATGTGTTCATTCATTTTGGCCTCTTGAGATGCTTTTCTGCCCATAATGATCATAAAGAGTAGTTATTGTATCCTTTCTGTCAGCTGAAACCAGTCTGATCATTATTCTCTGACGATCTAATCAACATTGTGTTTTTGCCTGCAGAACTGGTGCTTGTTGTTTTTTGCACCATTCTTTGTAAACTCTAGAGATCTGGAGGTTGTGTAAAAATCCTAAAAGAACATGATTATGTGCATCAAGTTGCTGAAAAATAATTGTCTCATGTGCAGGTTTACAAGATCAGGTCTGGATCTCGGATGTGAACAAAGTACATGCCCTAATTGATGTTTGAATAGAAATATTGAGGAATATTAACTGAATATCTTGAGCCTATGTAATTTGCTCTTGGCTGCTCCCATCAAGGGGTCACCACAGTGCACCATCCAATCGGCACACAACTTTGGCACAGGTTTTATGCCAGACGCAACCCTCCCATTTTATCCAGGCTTGGGACCAGCACTGCATGCAGTGGGTGGGTAGTATGGAGTGTGGCAACCCACTAAGGGCAGGGCTTGATCCCGGATCCTCAGATCCCCAACAGAACAACCTAGAGCCTTGAGCCTATTTAAATTGTCAATTTTGGCTTCAACTACAGGATATAGCAATGACCTATTTTACCCCTACCCCAACCCACCTACACAAGTAGTTCATAAATTATTCACATTATACAGTATAATCCATATTCACATCAAGATAGGCTTTGAATGCTTCATCTATTAAATTGAGGTGGACTGTGTAGGCTGTCTGCTTTCATGTTGGGGTTATTAAGGGCAGCTACTTCACAGTTAAGGCAGCTAGAGCAGAACTGCATGACCCTCAGTACAGAGAGGCTATCATTCACTCCCAACGATTAATAGCAGTTGTTAAATGTGCCTCAGATAACATGATCAAAGCTAAATAACAGGAGAAGGTGAAATGAAACAGTGGAGGACAGAGTATAAATTGATGCATGTTTTCTTACATGTGTTTCAGAATATGAGGGGAGTTTCATATAAACTGTCAGCATGAATTCTCGATAAAAACAGCAACTTTTCTTATTTTTACAGCTCTTTCATTTTCCTCTGTGCTGCAAAATCATGAATTATTGTCAATTAGTGGCGAGCTTTGGTTACAAAAGTCCTTAGACTAAAGTCATTAATATCTGGCCTCGGACAGGATAACGGCTTGGTAGAAAACAAGGTGCAGAGTGGAAGTGAAGCCAGAGAAGTCATCCACATCCATTTTATGAGGCCATAAAGGAGCGGTAGTGTCCTGCTGGTGTCTGTGTCTCATGTAGCAGATCTTGTGCCAGGCTGCCTTTATACACTGCTCCACCATCATAGACATGCATATAAAGCGGGGAATTAAAAGTCTGTAACCATGGACAAAAATGTATTTAAAAGTATAAATTAACACAAGAATGTTACATATTTCTGAATGTATCAAAATTGATCTTACTGTACATGAGATGATTTCCTCCAAAAATGCAATGTATCTTTTGGGCAATTCTGATAAAGGAAAAAGAACAGTGCCTTTAGATCCAGTGCTACTTTGGAAAAGAAAGCAATAAACTGAAAGGTATGTGATAAATTTAGACAGACATCAGAGTTAATGTTTTCCCTTTAAAAAGTCCCTTGTAGTAGGACTTAAATTTGCCAGTGTTTTTACTCACTAAATAAAGCATCATACAGTACATACAGTGGATGATTTGTACAAGTCGCATGGTACTGTCAGCAAATGAATTTTGCCAATTTAAATGTTATTTGAATTATTTGATTTCAAATACAATAAAAAAAGTGTTTCCTACCCTCATGTCCTTGTGGGTTTCTTCTGGGTTCTCCGGTTTCATATCACTTTCCATAAACATGCTAGCAGGTGGATTGCTGACTCTAAATTATCCTTAAGTCTGAACAAATGAGTGAAAGTGTCTGTGCATGGATCCCTGCGGATGGACCTGTTATGCCACAAAGGGGTATATTATTGGATTAGGCTTGGTGTTTCTAGTTTTGGCTCCAGATCCAGTGCAACCCTGACCAGGATAAAGCATAACAGGATAAGTTACTGGTTTTAATGTTCTTTAGACATGCTCATGAAGTAATATAAGGATATTTAACACTCCCGTCAAAAAATCACAACAGTGGACTTTCCAATTTGCATACAACTTGGCACTGATTTGATGCCGGATGCCCCTCCCTCCCATCCTATTCAGGCTTTGGAGCTAGGAATTGAGCCTGGGCCCATCAGTGAGCCAAGGATATATAACACTGTTCTTCTGTTATTAAAAGCTATCGCAACCTTTTAAAAGACGAGGTGAGGAAGTGGATATAAAATTAAACACCGTAAACAATACAAGTGTGTTAACTGAATTTTATTTGTTCATCATTTATATTTACTTGCTTGATTATAAGCTGATTAGATTAATTTGGAAAAAAACACTAATTCAATCACACAGCAGGGTTGTGTCTCATGGGAAAGTTGTGCAGATGTTGTCTGTTTGTCCCACCTAAGCACATGATAATAAATAGACATCTGTCTGCTGAGTGTGCTCATGTCCATGTGTCTGGCAGCTGTGTTAGGGAGGGGGTAGCTTGTCGATTATGTAACACAGCACATAATATCAGTATCACTTATACTAAACACAGACACAGCGCCTCCACTTTATGAACATCCATCTACATGAATCTGTTGTATATTTGAGTTTGTTCACTTTCCTAGAGCTTAGAAAACATAATTGTTCTTTGAACAAGAGTTCACTTCGTGCAGGTTCCTGGAATTATGAACGTTTTATGTTGCATGAGCTGTTTGACTGAGTTAGACAAACGTTTCTGAAAGTTGATTTTGTCCTGGAGAAAATATCTGGATGGAAAATAACTGCAAGGATAAACATTAGGAAACATTGTACATCATTTCTGTTTTTCGGGCAAGAACTGGAGTTACATTTTCTGTTTGAAGTGAGCATTAGAAAATAGATAGAAAACACATGAGCTCTGAAGACAAAGATAAACAGAAATATGTAGAAGAGAAATGAATAACTCAAGTATGGATACAATGTTTTATGATCAGAATGTTTTACGGTCAGATTTTAAATGTACATAGATTTTCCCATTGCTTGGCCCACCTATTTGGATTTGTTTGATCATCATCCAGTGTCATGCAGCCCTGTTCCTGGGTAGCCATAAGTTTGTCATGATTGTACCTTTCTGAGACCTTATTTGTATTAGTTCAATTCTACCAATTGTTTCCTGTACTTCCTGCAATTTCCTGAATGCATGTAGATAAATGTAAAATAATAAAAATTAATAATCAAAACCAGGGTTCAGGTTTATGTTCAGGTTTATTTACCATGTGCACGAAATGTCAGTGACAGTTTTACATTAATATGCTTGTTCTGAGGCTCACAAACTCTACAGCTGTGCAATATAAAAGTATGCTTCCAATAATATAAGAGGAAGAGAAGATGAGGGGGAGATTATTTACAAATACAGATTGTTTGCAAATACAATATGCAAAATGAGCTAAATATTTTAGTAACTGTGTGTATTACATAATTTCGGACTTACAAAGTGGGAAACTCATTCAGAATTGATCAACATGCAGGAAACTGTATAGTCAGTGTTTTAGATGTAACAAACAAATATATACGTTTGTTTATACATTTTGCCATGTATAAGCTATGTATAAGCCATGTTGATGTGATGTCATTCTGTAAGGGGGGGGGGGGGCTCGGATTTTATGTTATGAAAGACACTCCTCCATTTCCTCTTTTGAAAAAAAAAAAAAAACTCTGCAAAAATAGTAAAAGTACCCTAAAAATGTCGCTTATTCGAAAGAACCATTGCTTGCACTACAGGTAGTCCCCGACTTATGAACATTCGAGTTACGATTTTCCCACAGATATGAACAGACCACGTAGAACATTCGTAGCTGCGAACAAATCACGGAATTAGCTCACGTATTGTACAAAACATAGACACTGCAGTGCACCAGATACCAATATTTACAATTATATATAATATTTTCAGTATGTAAGTAAATGTATAAAACGTCCGGCCTCACTGATTTCAATGAATCAGTCCGGAAGCACAATGATAGAAAATGGCAAAGATAAAAATGTAAAGCTGTCTTGATGCTGAATAATCTTAATGTCTTCAACAACATTTTAAAATTCTCAACAAAACACAGTTCTTAGTCCAATACAGCAGAAAACAGCTCTTAGACAAAATGCCGTCCAGGATTACCCTCGCGATTTAAAGGCGCAGAGACAACAGTGTGAGGTTAAGTACTCCTTAGACGCAGTTATGGTTTTTGGCCACATGATGGCAGTGTGGGGAAAGGGGACAGAGATTTCGTCTAGATTAGATTAAGTGGATTGGTATGCTTTACATTTTATATTCGTGTCAAAGGCGTATAAGACTCACTTTGTCAGACTTAAGAACAAATCTGACTTATGAATGTGCTCCTGGAATAGAAACTTGTTTGTAAGTCGTGGACTACCTTTGTGCACCTACTGTAGATACCTAGATCTTGTTATGGTTTTTGTTTTCCCTAGTAAGAAAGGTGCTTTTTGTAAAAAAAAAATTATGGAAATTATGACACATTTGCCACTGTTCGCAAGTTTGTACAAGGTTATATATTTAAATTCAGTTAAAATCATGATAAAGTAAAATTTCCCTTAATGGGAAAGTATGAGCATTGCCCTCTTTAGCTCATTAGAGCTTTATGGTACATATTCTTATAATAAAATGATGAAAGCATCAAGTGCAAATAGAACAAACTTTTCCTACATTGTAAAACAATGCTAAAGGCATCCAAAATATGCAATTATCTCCTTTGAACAGTTGATATTGAGATGTGTCTGCTACTTATGCCCTGTAATCTGATGTGCCGTTAATTGGTGATTTCTTCTTCTAATTGGTGAACTCTGCAGCAGAGGTAAGTTTTCCTGGGATAGTCTTCATGAGAGCCAGTTTCATCATGGTGTTGTCATGTCAAATCAATGTATTTTGCAAATGCACTTGTCAATACTGTTCTTGCAAGAACTATTCCAGAACATCTGACTTTTGTGTCATAAAATAACAACTGACTGTTGTTTTTGCTTTTGTTATTGTTACTCAATTATCTAATTCCATATGTTATTTCGTTGTTGTTTTTTTAGTATTGTTCTAGAATGTAGAAAATCTAAAAATATTCAATAGTCATGGTTGTGTATTTAAATATCAGGTACGGTATTAATATGAGGGAAATTAAACAGTAAGGTAGTAGTATTATGTCAGAAATGTTCAGTTTGAAGAAATTGTGCATTCTTTTTTGTCCTATTCATCTGTACCACATAATAATGTCTCACTGTATTAGTGGACATTCTCAGATTGTTCAAGTTCATTGAAGTCTTTGATGCTTTATGTCCTATAACAGAACCTTTCTAAAAATCAGTAGATAGTAGCCTGTATCTCAAGTCAAGTGTGATAACCTCTCCACCTAATGTTTTTCAAAGCCATGTCATTATTTAGTGTGTCTGTCATCAGAGTAGCCTAAGAATGCATACACCGCTGTACATTATGATATATTTCCACTATATAACACTTTTGCCTGTTTACCTACGAAGTGCTGGAGTTTGAGCTCAGCAAAGGACTGATCGGTTGTGTTTTGCTTTAAGCCCTTGCACATTGTTTCCTACTGTTTCTGCACAGCATGGTGCAATCACAACATACCACTGGGCTAAAACTTTAATCTGGTGTGTCATTGATTTGACAGATGTAGTCCAATTGCTTTACATTAAAGAAAGCATAATATTTGCTATATGTGTAAAAGCACAAGTAATAGGTTCATACTTAGCAGCTTATATTAATGCAAAATATAACAGTCTATTTTTTTTTCATATTTATGTCAATGGCCTATTTTTACAATGGCCAAAATAATATTGTGCCAGTTTACTGACACAAGTCTACCGCATACTGAAGTGAATAACTTCACCTGGATTCTAAAAACTCCTGACTTAATACTAATACTTAATCATACATATACAAAAGCTGTAGAAAGAGTAATAGCTATTCACTATATCCTAGAAAAGCATGGGTTTTCATTTGAGTCTGGTTGCTTTCAAGGTCTCTTCCTCACGTTGTCTCAGGACGTTTTTTCTTGCCACTGTTTTGGGGTCAAAATATACACCTGGATTTTTGTTACAGCTTCCTTTTGACTAGCTCATTGTTAAAAGTGTTCTACAAATCTGCAGTCACGCTTGCATCTGAATGTCAGAAGGTTTATGTTGGGAAAGATATCAGAAATATTGGTTTACTGATTTTACAAAGTTTTTGTAACCCTAACCCTAGTTTTTTCTGTAATGTAATATACAGTATATGAAATATTTAATCATACAATACTAATATCTCTGGGCAATATGCAAGATATTTTACAATACACTACACTACAGTATACTACAGTACAGCAATCTGTTCTATGTAATTTATGTCTATGTAATTTATGAGCAAACAGGTCATGTAATGTTAAGTTGTATTTGTTTAAAGGAATGACAATCTTATGCCATACAAATCTCAACAAAAACCAGTGCTCACTGTTTTAGATGATGTTCCCACCCAGCCAAGCCGAAAGACCAATAGAGAAAACAAAGTCCTTATTCTAGTAGCACTAAACTTTAATAGATCATAAATTAACACTCAAAATTCACAAGGTTGTCCAGACTCTTTAAAAAGCATTTTTGTCATAGGCCTCTATTTCTTAACTGCAACTGCCATATTGTTTGATGTACAGTACAACAAATTAATGATTAAGTAGTAAGTTAATCTTTTTTTAAATGAGAAAACTGATCAAGGCTATTAAAGTAAAAGCTGTGCATTCAATTTGCAGTTGAAGTAATGGCTGTGTAAAATAAAATAAATTATTTTAAAAATCACATTGTATTTTTTTTTTTTTCAAATAACAAGCCGTCAAATTCAATTTGTCAAATTCACTACATTATTTATTTATTTATTTTTGTGTTCATAAGTGCCAAGTGTAATGCATCCAAATATGCTTTAGGTTTGATAATCAAAATAAGAACTGAAGTGGTGTAGGTTAATTAAATCTATACAGCATTTGTCAGTATGTGAGATTTTAGAGGGATTATAAATGGAGTATCTATACTGCATAACATTATTATTCACTGCCTTTCATAGTGCAATGGAATAATTTATTTCCATGATATTACTCATTCCATTTTTACATGGATCAAAAAATGACTGACACATAAACATAATTCATGTTCACCCTTACCATAATGAAAGCTAAGGTTTATCCATGTATACAGAAAATAACCAAGAACAGGGGTTATTACTTCTTTCTTGGTTAATACATGGTTAATAGAAAAAGTATGGTAGTATATGGTAGTAATATAAGTACTGTATGTTAAATAGTAAGTACGTATACACATACTGTACATGTCAGAAAGCACATATTATTTAATTATATCATGCAGATGAAATAACAAACAAAACAAAACTGTCATTCTCTTGTTAAAAAAAGCAGACTCTCTCTTTCTCTCTGCTTGCCTTTCTCACTTTTGACCTCAAACTTTCTTTCTATGATTTAATCCTCACAAAATGAATGGTAAGATTTTCCAGGCATGGTGCATGACCTACTTTTAAAAGACATAGTTAAGTAGCATGTGGAAAACAGTTTGAATCCTGCTTGAGTTTACCATGCTGGACTGCACTTGCAATTACAAATAATTAGACAAGATTAAATCAGTGCAGGCACATAACAAAGGCCTATAACCACCACAGACAAAATGGTGAACTTCATAACGTCACTGTAATTTGGGGTTATTTCAAGGAAGACACATGGATGTTTCAGACAATTCCAGAACTGTTGGCAGCATTCAAAAAGAGGACATAATTACTTTATAAAATAAATATTACTCACATTATGAATCAGATTTTACACTTAAAAGAAATGATTTAGTTTCCAGTTGACAAAAAAGTACCCCATAAGAAAAAATGTTAAATTAGTCGTTTTCTCTCATGATTAATGTGACCAAATAACATTTAAAATAATTACAAACACATTGTGTTTTGTTAAAACATATTAATTCATTTCAGTCTCCAGGAACTCTGCTGTTGACGGTCTCTGCTGTGGTATGAATTTTCTACACTAATATAAATGTCTTTGCCATTTATCACCACAGGGGAAAAACAATAGCCTGTCAAGAAGAAATGGATATAAAATACTATTGTGTGTATTATTTGTCAAATCTGGTCTATAATCAACAAGTACTCTTTCAAAATCCTGTAAAACAAGCCCCTATGGACTATTTATTCTATGATCTGGTGTGATTATTATCTACCTCCTCGTGCAACTTAGTTTTCACTTTGTTTTGCCTGAGCTGCATTAAAACCCTTTATTGCACATCGATCCTCACTGATATGTTACAATGGATTATTAATGGATAATTTTTGGTTGCACTGTGGTTAGTGGTCTGGAGCACGTGTGAATAGTGGTGGTACCAGGAATGTTGCCAGGCACCATGATATTTTATCACCATGACTCATGATTTCTCTGCATTCTTGTTAAAGAAATGCTAAAAAAAGAAACTCATATAATAATAATAACAATAATAATAATAATAACAACAATAATAACAATAATAATAATAATAATAAAAAATATGGGCAGCCCTTTCTTCATGAGCAGCAGTTTGTAAATGACGAGATTATTTCATGTGTCTGTGAAGAAGCAAGCCCCTGCATTCACCCTCTGTCCTAAATTATGACACAATTTTTGAGTTGGCAAAAATACAAAGGATACATTTAATGATGTAAAGCATTTGCAATTATTCCAGACACTACACAGGCTGTTGACATATCAGAGTCAAATAAAGAGATATCAGTTATTAATTAGGGCCTGATGAGTGGTGGGGATGAAATGACAAAATAAACATTGCATGAAGTTTTAAAAACCTAAAGAAACAATTTTTGTTTGTTAAAGAAATTGATAGAAACTATTCCTGATTTATACCCTTATACTGATTTATACCCTTATACTGATTTATACCTTTCCTATATGAATCATAATCAACAAAACTCATAAATCCACATTAATTATTTTTATAACACAGAACTTAAATTGTAATATTTTCTTTCACTATAGGAATGATCATCTGCAAAAAACTGTTAATTTGTGATATCGTATGGACGTTATTAGCACATTTGATTTTATCATTATGGTTCAATCCAAGTTCTTCAGAATTATATAATTAAATAATCTGCATTAGCAAACTTTAACTAGGATTATTTATACTTAATCATTTAAGTTATTTATTATTTATTAACTACAGTATAGGATTATATTATAATTCCGTTACATTTTAAACAATAAACATTGTTTTTCATTTAAATATTTATAGACCCAAGTGCATCCCTTAACACTGGGGGGCTTGGTGTCATTTACCCACTCGGCACCAGCAGATTTATTATTATTATTATTATTATTATTATTATTTTACAAGAACGAGACTGAGGCTAATACACATGTATCAGTTTGTTGTTCTTAGCTGTTGTTGTTCTCCTCCTCTCTTCATACTGTATGCAGTTGCTATTGCTCATGCTAGCAGTTACTGCTGCATGAGGATGATGGGTTGGACACACCCAAGTCTCACACAGGGGTGGGGAGGAATGTTATTCTTTGCTTGCCAATTACATTGAATTGAGAAAACCAACCACTTTGTTGTTTTTAACATTATTATTATTATTATTTTATGATATAATGTTTTTAACGTTATTATTAATATTATTATGATATTTATGGGGGTGGCACGGTGGCTTAGTGGTTAGCACCGTTGGCTTGCACCTCCAGGTTCCAGGTACGATTCCCGTCTGTGTGCCTGGAGTTTGCATGTTCTCCCCGTGCTTGGTTTTGGCAGATTAGGCTAAATTGCCCGTAGTGTGTAAATGAGTGTGTAAGTATGTTTGCCCTACAATACAAGACTACAGGCCCTGACTTTGACATTGTATAGAGGGTAGAGAAGTATGTGTAAACCCAACTACAGGCAAATGTTGCACAATTAAACACTCTTACAGTATATTAAATTGTGATTTTTTTTATTCATAACCAAAAGTTGAAGTGATTGTCTCCAGGACTTTTTCATCAACGTAGATTGATTGGTAGAACATGTATTATTATATAACACCCTGTTCCCAAACATGCTGTGCTTGATAATGGAAATATGGTTCCAGACAACCATTTTAAACAAAGGAGGATACAAAACAGATTACCGCTGGAGCACGTCTTTATTCAGGAGCTGAAATGAGTGCAAAATGTGCTCTGCTTTGCTAGGGTCCATCCTTAAAACAAAACAATTACTGTCACCAAGATCAACGGAAAGTAATGCCTGTCCAAAGGAGAGATGATTGAGCTAGTTCACTTCGGAGTTCCCCTTTGTATGAACTGATCAACACATTTTCCCCCCTAAATGCCAAGTGAAACACAAACATGTTAGACTTTTGTGATAAAGGACTTCTGGTCCTTGAGATAATATTTTCCACAAAGTATTATGAAGAACAAACAAATATGCTCCAAAAATACATGACTGCATGGCAATAAATATAAAAAATTTTTTTGTTTCTGGATGTGTAGAAATATTGTCCATGAATAATAGGAAACATATTTGACAGTGTTGGAAAATATTAATCAATTTTAATGTTAAACAAATGAACCATTTACTTTTGTTCTTAGAATGTGTGTCGACAAGGGAAATAAGTAACTTGCATGATTAATTTTACAATCTAATAAAGATGATAACTCTATTATAAATTCATAATATTACCAGACCGTAGAGAATTCCTTGTACTAATGACCAACCTCTGTATTATTCTCTCAACTATTCAAATGACCTTCTTCTGTTATGAGTAAAAAAACACCCATCAGTAAGGTTGGCAATTTTCAGATCAATGAAACCTCCCCTTACTCCCTCACATATTAAAAATTATATATATTAAAAAAAAAACATTAATGATGTACATAATATCTTTATTCAGTATTCGACCTTTCCTGAGCAAATAAAATTACCTTTTTTATCTGCCCTAATATGGGCAATATTTCCAAGCCAACTGCCATTCAAGGTAAGAGGATAGAAAACATGAGTACAAAGTTATTAAAAAAATTACAAAAAATATGTTCATGGACAATTTGTTACATCATTATTGTATAGGTCATTGCAATTGTAAGGCTTGTGATTTGTATCAAACAATTTAGGATCACCAGCAGTAATAAGAAGCCATCAAAGCCATTTTCACTGGCAGTTGTTCAGGATAAAATGTTCCTGACGATGTTAATAAACTGAGCACACATGCTTGTATTTCCTCATATACAGACTGCTTTTTAAAAGTGCTTAATAATGCAACAGTTAAAGAGAAAACGTTACTTTAAGTATTATATCCTCACTGACAGAAACAGTATGTTAGTTTAGGCTGTACTTGCTGTGGTTGGCAATAGTTCATTTATGGACTTGGCAAACAGAGAGATTGTAGGAGGATGAATTGTAGCTGCCAGAGATAACTGGCATTCAGAATGTCCTTTGTTACCATTTCCCAGGGATTGGGACCCCGCACTCATACCAGCCCACAAACTGATGAGCTGTACGCCTGCCAATGGGCCCAAAACCTACAGGCTCTTGTCTATACGATCGATAGTAACCTGAAATGTAGAAAAGGTTGTATGATTAGTGCTCATGATGAAAAATACGCACTAATGCCAAACCAAAAAGCACTGTATTTTGCCTGGATTTGTACCTTGAGCTTGGGGTAGGTAGAAGGAAAGGGTTTGTGGTCCTGTTCTTCCATCCAAATGTGAGTCTACAAACTGACAGTGGTCTTCTCCATTGCCAAAAGAATCAGCAATACTGTAGAATGTTTCTGAAAATGTAGTAAAAAGAATAGGTCTTATTCTTCCTAAACTGAATCTTCTTATTCTTCCTAAACAAATTCAAATTGATAAAAATTATAGAAACCTAAAAAATCCTGAGCAGGGGTGTCAAACTAAGAATCTGTTTGGGCCACATCAGTCTCTTTATGAGAGTGTTTGACAACAGATTATCTAGTCTATTAAGACCAATAATCTGTTTCCATCCATACATCTAGAAACCTCTGTAGTCCAAGTAGAGACTATGGAGGCCAATGGTGACCATTATATTTATTCCCATTTTTACAATCGTGGTAGACATTCCTACAGTCAACATTCACACACGCATTCACACACAAAGGGCAATTTGGGAACGCCAATTAGCCTAATCTGCATGTCTTTGGGCTCTGGGTGGAAACTAGAGTACCTGGAGGCAACCCACCAAGCACGGAAAAACATGCAAACTCCAAGCACACAGACCCCGGGATGGGAATCAAACACAAAATGTAAATGTAACTGTAAACCTGACAATGCTAACCACTAAGCCACTCTGCTGCCAGTAATCTGGTTCTGGAAGTGATAGCTTTGATAGTAAATTGGCTCTGTTTCAGCAAAGATGTGCAAATAAAACAAATATCAATAGTACCCTTAAGTCCTTCTCCCATAAAGATCTTGTAGCGCAGTGAGTTGCACAGGACCACACCCACAAACTTCCTGTACCAGGTGCGCTTGACAAACTGACTTCCTTTACAGGAACTGTGGGCAGGGTTGTACCTAAAGGTGAAAGGAATCCAAATAGGCTCGCCACCTGGGGAAAACAGAAATAATGTGTTTCTCAACAGACCTGAGCTTGTTAGAGACATGAGACTTAAATTGATGTGAGTGACCACGATAGGGATTTTATGTTTGTATAGACCTAAAGAGAAAACAGTACCTGGAGGTCTCTCGATAAGAAGAGGGACA
>JAOVVB010000008.1:20156159-20169786 GCA_028570985.1 Heterobranchus longifilis
CTTCCATGCCACGCCGCACTGAGGCAGTAATTGCTGCAAAAGGGGCCCAAACCAAGTACTGAGTACATATGCATACTTTTACTTTTAAGAGGTCCGATATGTTCTATGTACAATCCCTGTTTTATTGAATGCATGTGATATTCTAAATTTCTGAGATTGTGGATTTGGGGTTTTCATGAGCTGTATGACATAATCATCTCTATATGACAAATCACGGCTTGAACTATCTTGCTTTGCATGTAATGAGTCTATCCCATATATTAGTTTCACCTTTTAAGTTGCAGTACTGAAATAAATGAAGTTTGCACGATATTCAAATGTTTTGAATTTCACCTGTATAATATATAAAGTGGGTATATTTAAATGTCATTCAAACTAGACATTTACAAGTGGTTATGGAAAAATTGTCTTTACATAAAGACAAATTTTCCATATTTTTACCGGTTTTGATAGAGGAGCTGCTGTACCTCCTGGTTCTATAAAGTCACCCTACCCATCTCTCTTCTACACTTACCCTACATGCACAGGCCAAAATATGTTGTGTTTCGTTTCTTTAGCTCCCTATAAATCCATGTTTATACTTCAAGCGAATTGTGGGTTTAAGTTTAGTACTGATTTCTTTTTTAAATCATTCTATTTAATAGTCACGCTCTATTTAATTTGCATGGCTAATTTAACAGGCAACTAGTAGACAACCTTAAATTCTGTCAAACAATTTGCTACCAGGATTAAAACGATAGGGATTACATTCTGACAATATTAAAAATGCCACAAGTGTTACCAGTATGTCAGGAAGTGTTCCTGCTGATAAAACTGTACTATATATTTGCAGTGCTACAATCATTCAAAACTATATGTATGATATACTTCATTGAGAAAGTAGCACAGACTAATGTCACTACAAATTTCTGCTACTGGTAGGAAATTCTGGCAGTGTAGGAAAATATTATAAAACAGCTGAAAAAGCACTTACACCAACTTCAAGATCCTGAAGCACACCACACCGTTTAACGTTTAACGGTTTAACATGGTTTAATACCGGTAGGATTTATTTTAAACCAAGTGGATAAACCTTAAACCTTAAATCTAAACTCTATTCGAAATAAATACTATTTATGTTTTTTAAAACGTTACATTAATTTGTTCAAGTAGCCAAATGACCTCCTGCTTGCAGAGGGCAAATTGCGAACCTTGGTTATAAAACAATAAAAAGAAAGCTCTTTGAAAGAGACCTCTCCATCAGTCACATTTAGGAGTAATGTTACATTATAACTCTGATATTATCTAATATTCATTTTTATAATTTTCATTTTTATTTAAATAAGACATGCGGCACTAAAATGCCACAACAGATTATAACAACTAAGTTTGCCAACTGTCATATAAAATACAGGATCGTTCCGAAAAGTGAAATCTATGGGAGAGAAGACAGGGTGATTTGTATGAGACACAAACATTAAGTGGACAGAAGCAAACCCTCAGCATGTCTGTCATGGTATCTACCAAAACAGGGGACAAACTGCGCATCCCATTGGTTGGGACTCATGGAAGGCATCTTGCGTGGAGTGGCACTGAGCGTATGCGGAAAAAAAATAAGATAAAAATAAAGGCAAAGTTCAGAATAATGTTTACATTTGCGCAATCAGATTCCTATTGCCCATTTGCACATCACCGTGTGGGTTAACCACCCTTATTATTGCCCTGAGTGAGACAAGGGACTGACTTTTTTTTGCACACTGTGAACTTGAACGCAATCTTGCACATTATCTTGACAATAACTGGCCTCAGTTCTACACTGCACTACATCACATTCCTATTATATTTCATTTTACTATATATATTTTTAATATATCTTCTTTAACTTCTTTATATTTTTATCTTATTCCACTATTTTATTTAGATTTTTATTATTCCTATTGCTGTGTATATATTATATTATAGTATATTATAGTATATATTATGTAAAGTTAAGTTTTTTTAATTCTCTTATTTTTTGTAATATTGAGGTCAACAGCAGTCATATAAGCATTTCACTTCATATCATACTGCATATGACTGTGTATGTGACGAATAAAATTTGAATTTGAATTTGGGAAGGTCTCTCAGAAGAGAGAAGTATGAGAAGGGGAGGGAGGTGGCTAGTGAACATTAAGAACAGAAAGCTGTGTAGTCAGGCTAATCTGTCCGCAATAACTGATAAAACTTTTTAACTGATAAGAATTGTTTTTACTTTTAACCACTAAATTTAATGCAAACCAACTGAGTAGCAAATAAAAATGGTTAAACTATCAGTTATTATAATAATAATAATAATAATAATAATAATACATTAAACCCACACACACACACACACACGCACACACACACACACACACAATAAAAATTATACTAAAAACCCACAATTGACACAGGTGAATTTGGAAACCCCAATAACAACACAAAATTCATCTAACATATACTAAAACCTCATTACCTTGTTAAATGTATCTAAGTACAACACAACACTTTACATTTAATAAGTACTAAAGCCTCGTTACCTTTCAAAAGTAATAAATAATCAGTAGATTATCCAGTGTAGTGTGTATCCAGCTGTTATTAGAAGAAAGTACAAATCTGTTTTTCTCTCATTCTCTGTACCGGCACACTCAGGGATACAAAGCTTTTAAAGAGAGAGACAGCAGCTTTGTGATTGGACGGCATGTGACCAAGTAGCAGTAAGATGAAAAGTTTATCGTTCACACACACACACACACACACACACACACAAGCACATAAAGAGTATGTGTGAGAAGTAGAGACTGATTGCTTGTCCATTAACCATTTTTGGTCAATGGCAACTCAATGTAGTTTATCAAGGAAGCACAGTTCAATTTCCCCACAAGCAATCTATAATATTGGGCACAGTACTGTGCAAAATTTTTTTATCCACCCCTCATTTCTTTATATTTTGCTTCTAGTGAGCCAGACTTTCTTGCATTTGTATATTGTATATAGTCTTGAGGAATAATTGTTTAGGAATCCTAAAGGAACTTTGCAGCATGTCACTGTAAAATATTTGTTCTAATGTCTCTAATTTTATCTCATTCACTCTCTATTTCATTTATCCTGTACAGCGACACATGAGGCTTGGAGCCTTTCCTTTCCTTTCCTTTTTTACATCTTTATGACTTTGGACTGTGGGAGGAAACCGGAGTACCCGAAAGAAACCCACCAAGCACGGGGAGAACATGCAAACTCCATGTAACCAAACCTGGCTGGGAATTGAATCCGGACCCGGGAGGTGCGAGGCAACAGTGCTAACCACTACACCACCATGCCGCCGTCGATGCCTAAGTATATCTATAAAAATAAAAGAAAGTTTTTTTCTGTACATTGGTCAGAACTCTCTCTTTCAATTATATCTTTATATCTTTACATTTCATACATTTGAGGACCAGAAACCAGTCTGACAGTCAGTAAATTTTCTGTCTGTATGTCTGTCCAGCCAGATTTTGTTACAGCATCATGCAAAACTAGCTAGACAGAATTTAAGTCTTAGGAAGTAAGAAAAAAAAAAGATGAGTAGAGATGAAGTTATAAGCAGTTATGTGCCAGATTTCAAGCCAGACGTTTTGACAGTGTACTGCGTCAATTTAGTTTTAACCTTTTAACTAACTCTACAAACTCTTTCTGCTAAAAGAAGAACTGATGGTAAACTTCAACAATGCTGATGTTCAATATGACACTGATGAAAATCATAGACACAGTGCGTATGACAGTTCAGTTCAATTCAGTTTATCGACTACATTTATTTGACAGCTTCCTGCTACTTTTACTCCCACTAAAAATTGGGAAAGAGGGAAGACGGGACAGCAGCTGCCTGCCAAAATCCACATTCAAAACCAAATTTGCTAAGTTAAGTCATCTTAAATAACACATTATCTCCTTATTAACTGCTTAAAAGTTATTCTAAATTGCTTCATGAGAGCGAGCTTCCACTAATGCATGCTGAAGGGCTGAGTATAACTGATTTTAATGGTATAGGCAAAACAAGCGCAAGAGGTAGTAGCCTGATAAGTGCCAGTGCTCATATTTTGGGAAAACATTAAGTATTTTCAGTGCTTTAGTGTAAAAAAGACATTAAGATGTCAATGACATACTCACAATTGACTTAATTTCCAGTAAAAAAAAAAAACAAAAACAAGGAAAAACAGTACTGAAAACAGCAAAAACTAGAGGTTCTGCTACTGCTGATTACTGATTGCAAGCAGTGATGAACTGCAAGAAGGTTCTGTAATGTATAGCAACACTGGAACCCCGGGAATCGACACAATGAGGAGGAGGCAACATTATACCAAGAATAAATAAACAGCCAGCTGAAAAGCTACAATAAAGGTCTCTTCTGTCTCGGCCACTTCTAGGAACACCTGTGCATCTGCTCAATTACGCCGTTATCTACCAATTACATTGTAGCAGTGCAGTGAGGAAAACCAGCAAACTTTCTTGCCTGACGGTGTGGAAACTGATTTACCCATTTACAGTTGCAGCCCATATGACAGAAATTTAGGTGTTATGCATCCTGAAATGCCTTTCTGCTCGCCATGGTTGTGAAGAGGTTATTTGAGGCTTCCTATATGCTTGGACCATGTTGGACATTTTCATGTAACCTCTTGCTTCAGAACTGGGGTTCAGTGGATGTTAGTTTTGGTACCAATACACTGTGCATGAAAATTCCAGGAGATTTTCAAGAGCAATTTTTAAAATATTCAAACCAGCCCTACTGGTTTCATGTTTAATGTGAACATTAGCTGAATTTCTTGACCGTTAGCTCCATTTATTTAGTTTATACTGTACATTGCACTGCTGCCACATGATTGGCTGGCTGATTAAATAATTGCACAAATGAGCAGATGTGCATTTGTTCCTAATTAGTATTTAGTCAGATTTAACTGCAGTGAGCTTGAATACTTAAAATAGTTAAGATAGTGAACATGCACAAAACAGGGACCGGAAACTTTTGCATTGTATTTAAAAAAGAAAGAGTTTTCCTAGTTAGTAACCCAAAATATGAAACAAATTATATCAAAAATGCCACTATGATAACAACACTACCTTTTGTAATGCTTCACTGTATCGACATAGGCTTATTCATTTAGCAATCAGCTAAGTTGATGCAGCCAAATTATGATTGTACCCACATGGAGATACATGTCTTAAACCACAATGGTTTTTAAAATGCTGCCAATCCAGTTATAGCTTTTACATATACAACTCTGCTCACTGTATTTACTTTAATGGAAACATGCCCAACAAATCACTAAAAACCTACAGCATTGCCATATGTGTGTTTATATAAGAAAAATAGTTCACCTGGAGTTTGGCTTGAGGTTCTCCATCGCTAGGTGGGTGCCAGATGAGAGACTAGCTGACCATCTGTTGTTCAGGACATCATCATAGGAGGCACTGTGCACCATATACCCTGTAGAGACAGACATCAGTGACGCACAGAACAGAACGAATTTCTTTCAGTCAAATGAATAAACTGGAAAATATTTTTTGCTGCTACATTCTGGAAAACCTGCTATGCATTACACTACTGCTGATGGAGGTGCTTATAACCATGCAACAAATTATAGCCTCTACTAACATTACACGTAACTTAAGTTTAAAACTAAGACTAGTCGGTGTACAGTATATTAAAATCAGTAAACATATTTACAGTTGGTGTTGCACAAGCCGAAATAAGGAGAAAAAGAGAGAAACAGTATGGAATGGGAAAGGACGGGGTGAGGAAAACAACTGCTATCTGTTTTAGACATCAAGCAGTCTCATGGTTGCTTCAAATCTCTTCTAGTCAGAGGGAACATATTTAAACCACACAGAGACAATAAATATTGAAGTCTGACAAGAAAATCCAGTATTCTTAGAGACTCTGGCGTGTACCTGGTCTCATAAGGAGTCGTCTATGTTTATAAATTAAAGATGAATCAACAATACTGTTAAGTCATGTAAATCAAAGGCAAGATGTGTTTCTTAGGTCATGCTAAAAGTCAGCACCTGACACCATGTCATCCTTCAATGGACGGGCCCAGTCCAAGATAACAAATGAGTGACAGCCCTCCATAGCAATCACCGTGATGTTGTGGGGCTTGTGTTTGGGTGGCTGCCTTTGGCTTGGTGTGACAGAGTCCTTCTCAATGAGATCAGCTAGCACATCCACCTGCAGGTACTCTAGAGCTTCAGTCAGGGAACATGGAGCACCAGGATCCTTCTGGATGTAGTTCACATATGGAGCTGAGAAAATGAAAGAAGCAGGAAGTGAAATAGGGAAAGTAATAAAATAGTTTTTTCTGTTGGATTTAGACCACATGTCCTACGATACATTCCTGGTACAGTCTAGCTGACTGAATGAAACTTTTGACTCACTGCGGTTCTCTGGTTTGTTTAGAGGGCAAGAAGTGGTTGTTATTTGAGAATTATGTTTATCTCTTATCTGTTGGCAGTGGGCTTCGTCTCATTGGCTCATTGTGTTTCTGTGATTGCTATAGTCGAACAGCTGGGAGCATGTCCAGAAATTTAATTAGGTTACAAGACACACACCTGGAGCTAATCAAATGATTCTTAGACATTGCTGACCAGATACAGACATACACATGCCCCACCGAGTTATGAGCTAATACCCAAGGCCTCTGTTCCATGTGACATAAGGAAAGATGCTTAGATAAAAATGCTTAGAATATAAGAGATGGCAGAACATGCTCACACAGTCTACAGTAGTTGTCATTTCTAAATGTGAGGGTCAAAAACAAATGCAAGAGCAGTTCTGTGAAAACAGTGTATGTACTGGAGAACTAGGGTTTAAAGGAGATTCGCTGGCTTTTTAAGTCTCTTTAAAGCATGACAACACACAACACTCTCTCACTTTCTGTCTATCGAAGTCCTACTTGCTGATCCGGCTCTTTTTATTGTAAGTATACTAAACCAGATTCATTGTCTCAATTATGAGTGCCATGTTCTGTATTACGGCAGTCTTTTGCTGTTAGCTCAGAAGAATTATTGCACCCTTATTTTACTAGTCCAATAATCCATATTCTAGTTTCTTTTCTTCATCCTCTTTTTGTTGTTCCCAGGGTGAAAATAACTGGCTAACTGCCATTAGTAGAAAAAGAATGGTTTGAACTCATGCAGAGTTCATTCGGATGTCTATAATCGGACCATTTTAAGGATTTTGAGTGCTGTGACAGCAGTTCTGCACTGGTGCCACTGGCTCCACTGGTATCTGTGGCGTTGACATCAGTGCTTGCTCCCTCAGTCCAGTAAGCCTGAGGGGCACTGTGGGGCTCGTTCGTAAAACAACAAGGCTGGCTTATTATGTTGCTCATTCTTTAGAGTGTTTTTATATGATTTTCCCAGACAAAAGCTGTTGATGTCAAGCTGCTGCCAAAAAAAGCACATTAGAAGAGACACGAGACCGTGAACTCTCACAACACATTTTAATATCCAGGGGAAAAAAAGGGATTTCCAGGTCAGGGTGACTTTTTTGACACAATTTATACCTTTGTATTGTAGATGACCTTCAAAACTCCAAGCAACTGTGGATGGTCTGATACTTTATGTATAAGATAACATCAGCTTAAACTTACTGGATAACTGCATGGAAAACAGGTCCGAATTTGAAGAATGTATGAGAGGTAAATAAAAGTGTTCAGAGCAGTGGATTAACAACCGGTGTAGCTTTCCATTAAGTAAAAACTACGAACATCAAAAACAAGGAAAGTAGGAAACCATTAAGCTGAAGGTCCTTGACCATCCCACCATGATTCCCATGCTTTGAGCTGGCCTCAGATCAGAAGCTTGAGCTGGGAAAAGTAAATGAGTAAAGCAGACACAGTGCTGTTATGCTAACATCATAATTTATTTCTACAGACTGTGCTGGAGAGGAAGTATTGGCCATAATAATGTTTACTGTAAACTCACACTAATTTTCAGCTTCTAACTTTCAGCCCTGCACTCAACATCTGCACCAGGTTCTGTATACAGAAACCTTAATCAGGAAAATATTGCAACAGCAAGGAGAATAATACACTTGAAAGATACAATCCCCAAAGACAAAATCAACTGTCAACTTTACACACCATCCTGCTTCCAGATTATCCTGCATCCTGCGTTTATCAAGTCGTATACTGTATCTTATTCACAGTCTGGCAAAGTGTGACCCAAAAATCTGTTAAGTAATTTGATAAGACAAGTGCCATTCCATAAGTGCAGATATTGCATATAACAGGTGTCTAATAAGTGTTAACCCATAAGAAAGGGCACTACTTGGTGTGTGGAACAAGGGATTGTCTACCCTACATAGCATACTAGCTTTCCATTTTATGCTATTTGGGATTCATTTGATAACACGCTTGATATCATGCTGTTAGATCAGGAGACACACAGGACATCATTGGCTGTTCTCTGCCCTCCCTAATCATTAAAGACTGTTTAATTAAAAAAAATATATATACCCATACCTAACATGGGCTCTAGACCCGACTCTAGACCCCAGTGAAAGTGAGGCATGCCAGAAGGTTGTTTAAAAACAGAAAAGAAAAATTAACAAAATAATATTTCTACATGTCTACCTGTTTAGTGAGGTAAAAGTTTAAATGTGGCATTAGATCTTTTTTTAAGACCTTAAGAAGGGTGGGTTAGCCGTTAGCTGCTAACTGCAAACAACATTGGAGTGCTATCTTGCCATAATATCCTTAATTTTAACTTGTATCATTTAATAAATAATAAAATGCAACTTACATGAAACATTAATTAATTTAGTTTTACATTAATTAAAACATTAATCCTTTTTTCAGAGGTTAAGTTAGCTGTTAGCAACTAACTGCAAACAGCTAATCTAACTTCTTTTATGTAGATACGAGTGTTAGTTTGCGGTAACATCCTCACATTTATCCTGTTTAGTGATATTTATTTTAAACCACAGCTAATATATATCTATATTACACGGGCTGCTGAAGATTGTATATTAGTGTTGTTGCCACGGTAAGAAGTGCAGCGATGTGGAATCTGAACTTAGGTCGGGTAGTAGTGGGACCAGTAGTGGGACCAGTAGTTTGCCAGTAGTGGGACCCGGCTCGGCGGGCACAGGGCGTGGTTCTGCAGGAGCTCATTTACATGGACATTGAACAGCCACTTTTCTGGCATGCAGTGAAACAGAGGGAATTTGAGGTGAAAAAATTATGTGAGGGGTATTCCAGCGGGAGTCTGTTGGGGACTTCTGTGACCTATGGTACTGTAAGTTGTTAAGTAAAGTAAAATATCTGAGCTTTAAATATAAGAAAAACTGTAATATTGACAATGTTCACTACTTTAAACAAAAGTTCTGATTTTCCTTGAGTCTTATGCATTGCATTGAAGCACTTGTTCAGACAAAGCTTCAGTGGATTTAATCTTAAACAGATCATCAGATTTATATGATTTACTTTATACCTAGGTGTGAAGTCCATCCCAGCTTGGGAGCACACTGTTGCTGAAGCAAAATAAGGAAATGTTTATCAAGACATTAAACTACAGTGTGGCCTGCAAACATGGAATCTACAATTCAAATTCAAAGCCGTAATGGGCAAGTTCACTTTAACCTGACTATTGATTATACAAACCTTTACTCAGCTTCTCCATACTGTACATACTGTATAAGCGCTCTCACTGCACATGCATTTTGTGACGTATACGCTCTATGTTGTTATACCAGTCGATACCCAGCATTTATTCATTGATTGCATTTCTCATCTCATTTCTAGTTTAATCAACATGCAATGCACTATTATTGATTTTTTTGTGTAATTCAGTTGTTGAATTAATTGGTTGAAAGAAAAACAAGATTACATTTAAGAACTTTCCTAAAATCTGTTTTAACTTTTTATATTGTAAATCTATATCCATTTACTGGCAAGTAACTGTAAATTTTATACTTTTTTTGTACTTTCCGACCTTAAAAGGGAGCAGAAAACCTAAAAGCCGGTCTATGGAGTAGATACCTGTATGATACCTACAGTATAATGGATCATTCCCCCACCCTTTCTTTCCTTCTTTATCTGTCTCACTCAGTTTTGGCAGGAAGCCACATGCCACCGGTTTACAGATTATGGTTAATCCTTTCTCTCAGGCATTTAGAGATATTCTGTAGGCTACTTAAGTTACACACATTAAAGGAACTGAGCTATTAGCCTTTTGTAACATCAATAGCTTTCTCAAATAGCCCACTCCAACAAAACAAATACAGCATGGGCCAAGACTCATATTACTTGCTGAGAGCCATACCCAGGTGAATTATGGTTAAGTCATGGTTTTGAACCTATAAACGCAATGGAAAATACAAGCCAATTTTTGAGATGTTCACACATGCACACACAAAATTACGTTACCTGTGAAGCGTTTCTTGCCAGCGGCATCAAACTCAGAGATTGGGCTGTTGTTGTTGTTGAAGAAGCGGAACTCAGAAGTGGGGGAGTGAGTGGTGGTGGGCAGCTGAGTGGTGGTGGGCAGCTGAGTGGTGGTGGGGAGCTGAGTGGTGGTGGGGAGCTGAGTGGTAGTGGGGAACATGGTGGTCTCCATCAAAAACTCATCTGTTTAAAAACGGTACATTGAGGGCATGAAAGATCAAAGCATTAATAAAGGTGTTATTATAATAATAATAATAATAATTTATGTAGGTTTTAACTGATATAGCTATTTGTTAAGGTCTTAAACAATGTTTTAAAATTCTTCTTGTCAGTCGATGTAAACTCATTAAACTGACATTACTAGTTTCAGACTTCTTTATAATAACTCAGGTTGGTTGGCTATCATGAAACCTGCAAAAGGAAAACACACCGGAACTTATCTGTAATCATGGACACAATTATTAAGGCAAAATATGCTATGCATTATTTCTAGTTGTACATGAAACAGGTGATTATACTAATTAAGTCTTGTCTATCTGGCTGAAGAGTTGTGGATTTGAGATTCAACCCTGGAACCCTTTGAAGTTACTATAGTTGACATTCTAAATAAATGAATAAGAATAAGCATAAATGTATAATAAATTTTGTCAGTTTCTCAGGACGGTCTACCACCTCCATGGTTTATTCCCCTCGCCTTTTGGATACATAGTACCAGCAAGAATTTAAAAGACTGTACCTTTATTTAATTATACTGTTGGCCGCTACTGTTAGTTTCCAGCTCCACCAATATCAATATCAGCAATATCACACTCAAGGGTGTGCTGTTGTGCGGATGCCTATAACCGAATCACAGTTGTGCTGACATTCAGCAGCAGTTCCTCTTATGTGATATTGCTTAATTGTATAGCTATTTTATTGCATTTTTTATTGTATTACTAACTATTCTTTTATTATCTTGATTTTTCAATATTTTAAGGGAATTGAGAATGTTATTAAAATACTATGTCTCAATACTTTTGTTCACCAATGTATATGCCAAATTATTTTTTTACACAGCTATTTGATGAGAAAAATAAATGTCCCACATCCCTATATATTGAGTATCAAGAAGTACTAAAAACAAGGAATTGACTGGCAAGTTCAGTAACAGCAAAACGTTTGCAAAAGGCTTCCATAATAGACAACTAAGGTGGATGACCGTGGTGAAGAAGAACCCTTTCACAACATCTAACCAGGTCAAGGACACTCTTTATGAGGTACTGTAGGTGTGTCATTGTCAAAGTCTACAGTCGAGGGGCGACTTTATGAATAAATAAAGAGGAACAACAAAGCGCAAACCACTGGACCAAATTAAACTTGTACCAGAATGATGGGAAGAGAAAAGCATGGATGAAAAATAACAGCTCATGATCCAAGGCATACAGTACCAAATCATCTACATTTATGGCAATTATCCATAAGCATGTATCGCTGCCAATGGTACCAGGTCACTTGTGTTTATTGATGACCTGACTGTCGATAAAAGTAGCAGGATGTATTTGAGTGTTTCATTTAAAATTCACTGCGGTGGTTTACAGAAGCCAAATTCCCAAAAAAAACTATCATTATTGAAAAATGTATGACCCTGACCTGAAGCAGTAAACTGCTCCTTAATCAAGTTCATATTTGGTTTATACTTTCCCAGATTATAGTATTTAAGAGTCATGAGAGAATCATGTGCTATGTTCAAACATTTAATTATAATAACATTCAATCATTTATCACATGTACCTTATGTGAAATTATTATTATTATTTTTTTACATATCCCAGGTTGGAAGCTGGGGTCAGAGTGCAGGGTCAGCCAGGTTACAGCATCCCTGGAGATAGGGTTAAGGGCCTTGCTCAAGGGCTCAACAGTAGCAACTTGGTGGCGCTGGGGCTCAACCCCCCACCTTCTAATCAGTAACCAACATCCTTAACCATTTGAGCCACCACTGCCCTATTTACAGCTTAATTCTGGTTGCATTGCCATTACATTTAATCAAATGCCAAGGACATATCATTTTGCAGTTGTATGCAAAAAAATCTTTTTTTTTTTTTAGTTTCATCACTGAATAGATATTTTATATGGACATGAAAGATGTAATATATAAAATACCTGGAAAATGTGTATATGTTTTATAAAAGCTCACCACTTGGGTAGCAGTCCAGTATTCCATAAAGATCCATAACTGGAATACCATCCTTATCCAGCCTTGCAAATGTTCCAGGGGGACAGGTAGGGAGAGCTTCAGTTGTGGATTCAAAAGTTGTCATTTCTGTTGTTGTTGGTTCAGCAGTGGTTGTGGTGGTGGTTGTGGGTGTAGTTGTAGTTGTACGTCTAGTTGTAGTTGTTGTCGTTGTGGTTGTTGTCGTTGTAGTACTGGGTGTAGGACGGTCCAGGCCCACTATTGGCTTCCCTCCCACAGTCAGGTACTTTTCTTTGGGGTTAACCACAGGCCGACTGTCCCTCCCATGACCAAACAAAGCCATACCTTCCTGGTTTACTAATGGGGTACCCTGCTCATCTAATAAAACATAAATGGTATGTTAACTGTATCACAATCTTTTACTATATTTTTAGCAATCAACCAAAAGCAAAAAGAATAGAAAAACATACCAAAGATAGTTTTTCCATCTTCTCCAAGCACTACTTTTCTGGGCCGCCCTCTCGAATCCTGCAAAACCCTTCCATCTTCATTCATTAGAACTCCTTTATCCAAATCTACAACCTAAGGGAGGGTACATTCACTGTAAATACATGAGAAAGATTAAAAAAGACACATGACAGGAGCCTAAGCCACACCATTAAGACATTGCTTAACCAAATATTTAACCTCTCTAAAGTTATTGGCAGAGCAAGCCTTGTTATATGTATAATATTATTCCTAATAATGATTATTAAAGAAAACACACCCATTTGGTTCCATCAGGGCCTGTAATATGTTTGACCCCATTTTCTTTTGCATTTTCATTTGATGGTGATGCAATTTTGCCATTTGTAGCTGTAAGATTTGGTCGCCCATTCTTGCCTGCACAAGCAAATAAAATATGGCACGCTGAAACTTCACACCTTAATTTATACTTCTGTATATATCAAACAAGATGTGTAAGTAAAATTTAATTTACCTTGCCCATAACTAGGTTTATGCAAGCTGATTGGTGTTTTTCCTCGTAAATTTTTGTCTG
>JAOVVB010000008.1:20172633-20201884 GCA_028570985.1 Heterobranchus longifilis
ACATTTTTTTACTGTGGTTAGTATGCAGTTAGATGCCAAAATTTTAATTGTTTAATTTTCATTTCTTTTTGGTTCGGTCCTAGGAGAAGATAATGTTTTTGAAATTAAATTAGTAAAAATCAGAAATGAACTATTTAGAAATTACTTTGTGGCATTGCAACACTCAAGGTTTTAGACTGTGGTCCTTGTCCTTTTCTGTTGGCTGCTCGGATTTTGAAGATATAGCGATCACCAGGTGTCAGTCCATCTATGGTGGCTGAAGTCGTAGTACCACGATATGTTACTGACTTTGCTCCAAAGGGTTTCAGGGCTGGAGCATAAGACAAAATGTATTCTGGAAGAAAAAGCACAGGGCAATACATCTGGTCATTTATTTTTGGATAGGATTCAATCCCCTTTGAGTAATAGAAAGCAGCACTTTGACTAATGCAATATGTAAAACCAGAAAATGTGATTTTTATTTGTAACTTGGCAAAATACTAGTGTATGTTTTCACAGCCAGTTCCTTTGGAGAGCTGGGAATATTCCTCACAGACTAAACCAGACAGAAACTGTAATATTTTAAACAGGAGCAAGTCTCACCTCTAATTTTACCATTGGGTTCATCAGGTGGGTCCCATGTTGCAGTGACTGCTGTGCCTTTCCCTTTAAGTGCTGTTACCTCAAAGTTCTCAGGAGGACCGGAGGGAGCTGCAGAGTTAGTGTCATGAAAAATGTCAAAATGTAAGATAAATACAGTATACAGTATACATTACCAAAGAAAAGGAGCAATACAGAGATTGTTCTATAGAATTTCATTGCTCCCCAGCTACACTTTTACATTTGGAAAGAACTTTTGGTTTTCCAGGAAAATAATAATGATGTCACCATTGGTTTTCCAAAGCAGGCAGGCAGTGACTCAAATATCCTAAATACTAAATGATCCATTACACAGAGACTGTCATTGCATGCTACATGATTTACACAAGTCTTTGTTAATTGCATTTATGCATTTGTTGGCATTAGTATGTGTTTGCATGAGTGCGTGTGTGTGTGCCTGTGCGTCTTGCAAATAAATTACCTTACAAAAAAAATCAACCATGTAACAAACAGCTGGAGTGTAACTGCAAAACAATTGCATATACTGTATATGTTTACTACTACAAGCACAACACAAAATGATCGGCGCTCGCTCATCTTCCCAGGAACATCCTGGGCTGTCCATACCTGATTCAGGAGTCCTTTGGAATACAGATACACTCCATTTTCCATGTTGGTCTCCCTGGGTGATTCGAACAGAGAATTCATACATTCCATCAGCAGAGAGCTTCTCAATCACAAGCCGTTTCTGTGAAGTGTCCTTATATTCCCAGCGAGCAGATTCTCCCTTTTCTCTATATCTGACAGTGTACTGCCTACAAGTAAAAGATGTTTATTGACACATTAAAACTCCACCTTGAATGATTCTTCTCTTTCTCCCTAAAGACTATCTATTATTACATGAAGCTACATGTTGATATATGACACAAACTATGCATAAATCATTTTTACCTGGTACCTTCAGGGACACTTTTCTGTTTCTGGACAAGTGGATCCACCCATGTGATTACAACAGACT
Organism: Heterobranchus longifilis; assembly: GCA_028570985.1. Lineage (NCBI taxonomy): Eukaryota > Metazoa > Chordata > Actinopteri > Siluriformes > Clariidae > Heterobranchus > Heterobranchus longifilis. Next base: position 20,174,231 of record JAOVVB010000008.1, read on the forward strand.
GGGGAGACAGAATCCTCACTGTGGTGTCTTCCACCTCCTCTACTTCCTCATGCTCTGATAAACATGGTTAAAGATTAAAGACTTGATTTGACAACAGACAAAGACTGTTCACATGTATTATATCACTGTTTACTCATCTCATATCACTGTTTACATGTATCATACAAGTGTCACGTCATTATAGCAGCTTTGAACCTGATCGTGACTGCACAATGTTTCGGAGCAAGTGTGTCCCTTATGCAATGTGCTGTTTTAAGATATGCAACATTCATGGTTTGGAATTCCAACTAACAAAAATCTAAAATACAGACATGTACAGCTTCACAACTTCATATTTACACCAATCAACCAAGATATCAATTATATACCAGTAAAGTGGCAACAGGATCATAGACACCCAAGGCCCATTTATGCCTGCCGAGACCAAACGCCAGGCTCAATCTCACAGAAAATGCAGAACAATCTGGGTACAAAAGTCTACACTGGCCACGACAGAAATGTATCAGAACACCTAGCCTGTCATGCACAGTGCTTAGGAGACAAAGAGTTCAAAGTTGTTGACCCAGCCCCCAATCTTCCCATTTCCCAACCAAAAGATCATCCATGGGATGCGCCGGACAAACAAGGCTGATCCATGGCGTCCCCACCCTGCAAGCCACAGGAGCCAAAGGATCGGCTGCCAGCATCCCGTGCCAGACAGCATAGTCCACACCCAGAGGTCATGTGGAGTCATGCCTTGGATAGTTGGCGCTGCCCTGGCAGCAAAAGGGGAGTATAAAACCTAGGTGGTTTTAATGTTGATGTTTTTATGTTATGTTTAAGTTATGGCTGTTCTGTGTATTTTAAATTCTGAAATATTGTCCATACTGGAATTTTTTTTACATTTTCTAAATATAACCTTATTCTGGGAGATTAACTGGTATTTTATAAGTTTCTATAAGGTGGCTATTTCTTATTAAGCCATCTTTAAAGATCATAAAATAACAAATAAATGATAATGAAAATGTAGCAAATGTGATTTTTAACATTTATCAATAATAAATACATTTAGACTTACTGTACAACACATGTTTCAGTGCAACTACTATGTGACCTGACATTCAGTCCCTGGTTACACTGAAAAGTTCTGTATAATAAGTCAATTGCTTAGAGCTAGCTATTACCCAATAAGGGTAATTCTTGCCAATGCCTTTTATTATCCAAAGTATTAGCTTTTGCAACAAATGCAACAAGTACAGTAGTCCTGGACTGTACCTGTTTTTAAATTACTTTTATCTAGCATATGTAAAACTGTTACAGGTAAAAGTTACTGTCTATACCTGCTTATTGTATGATTTACAATACAATGTAAAAGTCTTTTCTTTTATAATTTCTTCTCTATCAAAGTAGAACTGGGACATGGATGCTGATTGGTTAGGACTCCCTATGTTGCAGGCACTATATGTTTATCCTGGATGATGCTTGGCTGGCAGATAGAATGCCATCAATCCAAATGTATCTTTTACCTTTTCATTTTTCCCCCAGTATAACACAACGTGAAAATAAAGTTTTTTATTTTTAACCAAAACTCAAAACAAAACTTTCCAATCCTGAGCTCATGTGATGCCACAATAACAAACTCTACCTGGAGGAGGGTTTTCGGTTTTGACAGTCTTGATCGCTGGTATTTTCCTCTGTTGGGGTTTCTGTGCCTGTAGTGATACCACATGGATGGACTCAGATGCTATGAATAGAAGGGAATATCAGATACAGCCATGTATCATTATATATGACTTGCTATTCACAAAACGAATATGCATTTTAACACTATGCTAACTAACTCTCAAGGGATCCATGCTTATAGGATCTCATTCTACTATAATAAGGTAACTAGCCAACAGTATAATCAAAGTTATCTTTAAATGAACAAAATAACCATTTTTAAGGAATATCAAAAATTAATGTAATTATGAAATCAAGTGTGAAGTCAAGAGGCCTCCTGACCTTACCTAGTTTAGGTTTGTTACCATTGCGCTGGTCAGCTTGGGGTTGACTTAGGTCCATCCTATGATTGTTCTGAGAGCGGATGGGCAGATATCCTCCTCTGCGTGGAGCCTCTGGGCCTGAGGAGGACTGTGGGGCTCTCTGCCGTAACATCTTTGGTTTCTGAACTGTAGGACTTACGCTTACGTTAGAGGAGATTTTAGGTGACCTCCTACCTAACAAGAGACCAGGACAATATTGACATTAGAGTTCTTTGTTTTACTTAAGCTGAAATAAACTATAGTAGAAACAAACCAAAAAAAAATACAGAAAAGAATTTGAGCCACCATTAATAATCTATTTAAATTATTTGAGAAGATTATATCTACTGTAAGATATATCTGAAACACAAAACTCACTCACTCAGTCATTGTCTACATCGTCTATATACAGAACAGGTTTGCGGGGGGCCAGGAGCCTATCCCAGGAAATGTAGGGCATGAGACGAGGTAACACTTTATGGGCTGGCAATCCATCGCAGGGCACACACATACACACTTTTTCACACACTATGGGCAATTTGGGAATGCCAGTTAGTCTAATATGCATGTTTTTTGACTGTGGGAAACCAGAGCACCAGGAGGAAACCCACCAAGCCCAGGGAGAACTCCATGCACACATGTGGGAATCAAACCCGAAACCTAAAGGTGCAAGGTGACAGTGCTAACCGCTAAGCTACCATGCCACTAAAAACAAAACTCACATACATTTTTTATGGTGCCCCTAATCCTTTTCAAGATCTTATGACTGGAAAAAAAAGACGAAAAAATAATGTATGCAGTCATAACAGCAAAAAAAAACAAACAAAAAAACCTGTTTGTCATGGACAAAGGTAAAGTTTTATATTTGACGTTTACAAAGAGTCATAAACATCACCAGTGATGATAATAATTTTGAAATAATTTCAGTGGAGTGTTTATCATACTAGTCCTTGTTAAATAGTTAGTAAAGAAATTATAACATATCAGAATGAGAATAAGTATATAAATCGTGCAGCTGTGAAAGTATGCTGTTATAGAAAATTAATTAACAGCTTCTGTATCAAAAACAAAAACCTGGTACAAAAGCTTTTACAGTATATACATGTGTGTACAGTATATATCAATCAACCATAACATTATGACCATCCACCCATCCATCTAGGGACCTCTGTAGTCCAACTTCAATATTCCCATTTTTACGATCATGGTAAGACATCCGGAACATTATGACTACTTAGAGGTAAAGTGACTACTGACACTGACTATTTACTTTAGTTACAATGGCACCTGAAAGTGGATGGGATATATTAAGCAATAAGTGAACATCTTGTCCCTGAAGGTCATATGTTGAAAGCAGTAAAAATGGGGCAAGAATCAGGATCTGATCGACTTTGACAAGGACCAAATTGCGATGGCTAAACAACTGGGCCTAGGCTGCAGTGGTCAGGACCTACTAAAAGTAGTCCAAAGAAAACAGTAAACAGTGTCATGGCCAGCCAAGACTTATTGATTCACATACTGTACAGTACAGTAGGCTAGAGGAAGGCTAGATTGTGTAGTCCGATCCAATAGAAGAGCTACTGTAGTTCAAACTGCTGAAAAAGTAAAAGCTTCAGATAGAAAGGTGTCAGACCATTCAGCATGTCCATGCTGACCCATGTCCACCACCAAAAGTGCCTACCACAGGCACATGAGCATCAGAACTGGACTGCGGAACAATGGAGGAAGGTGGCCTTTGTCTGATGAATGACATTTTCTCTAACATCAAGTGGATGGACTGGGGCAAGTACGTCTCTGAGGAAGAACTGGCACCAGGATACACTATGGGAAGAAGGCATGCCAGCGGAGACAGTGTGATACTTTGGGTAATGTTCTGCTGGGAAACCGTGGCTACTTGTACACCCTCTCTTTGGAAATAGCATTCCTGAACAACTGCAGGTTCAAAAATGGTTTGAGGATAACAACAATCCAATTGAGCTGGAATCTATGGGATGTGCTGGAAAAACAAGTCTAATCCATGGAGTGCACCTTGCAACTTACAGGACTTAAAGTTCTACTGACGGCCAGCTTGGTGCCAGAGGTCAAGTTTAGTCCATGCCTTAATGGGTTAGGGTTGTTTAGGTGGCAAAGGGGGCCGGGGCATAGTCAATATTAGGTAGGTGGTCATAATGCTATGGCTGACTGGTGGTATATTAAAATTTGTCGCATGAACCTACAGTATAAGGCATAAGGGCCCTTTACATGATGTTATTCATTAACTTTAAGATCTTCGTGACTTTCTGTATCTGATCATGTGTTTGTTTGTTTGTCTGTTTTTTTTTTTAATGTGGCATCAATTTCCCTGTGTAAGTCATGCTGTGGCTTCAAAAATGTTGATTAGTTCTTATAGCAAACAAATGTCATCTTGAATCTCACATAAAACGTTTGCAAAATGCAAAGAGAATTTAGCAACCCATGTTTATCCAAGCTTATAGCCATTCAGGACCACACAGTCCTCTGCTCTCTCACTTCCTTTTTGCTGTTTTCCTAGTGTTATTCCCCATTTGACCAAACTTGGCCAGCAGACAGCCAGGCAGTTTTTCCCCTCTTTCTGTCAAAGCATTGATTTCTCCCCCATTTTTCGGTGTCCTACATTTTTGTTCGCGTTTCTTAATGCTGCTCTGCAGTCTTATTTCATACTGTAGACAGTGTAATGAAAAACATGTTCTTTCCTCTGTCTCTTTCAGTAATCAGTCACAGATGATAGACTGCAGTCTGATTTTGTCATTGGACACAATGTCATTGTGTTTTGAGGGCTGATTGCAGAAGATCAGAATTTCATATCTTAATCAAGGTTTTCTAAAGCAACACCAGGCTGAATGCTAAAGAGAGACATATTGAGTTGGCCCGGTGGATCTGTTCCTTGAATACCGTTGCATCATTTAGTGGTTTCTATGCTATAGTTCACCACTATGTGATAGTTCGAACTTATTTCAGTTCCTTCACATTTATTTATGTTTTTTTTTTTTTGTGCTTTTTTCCCATTCCTATTGCTATTACATTACTATTATACCGTATCTAGTTAAAACTCATGAAGACTTTGTTTCTCTGGAACTTTAGCTAGACAAGAAATGCATCAGAAATGTTGTACATCAAAAGCAAAGAACAAAAATGTATATGAAAGGGTTGACTGCAACTGGGGTGAACGAGCTGAAGATGGAGGAACAGGTCTGCAAGAAGAAGAAGAAGGAAGAGAAAGAGAGAGGGAGAGAGAGAAAATGCCAGCTGTAGTCATTCTGTTCATGCTACCTTTGGCTTAATCCTGGACCATTTTTCCACTCTGTCTCACTTTCTAAAAGGCAGTACTTCGACCTGTTTACACTGGCGCTACTGCTGAAGGTATAGTAGTATCACCAGAGTAATTAATATCATACTATACTAATAAAAGTCACTGGCCAGATGTTAAAACGGAAAAGGAATATGCTTTTACCATTCTGTACATGTTATTAAATGATCCATGGCCAGGTATTTCAGTAGGTAAATTCCTCCAGCTTATTATTATTTTTTTTTAGACTATTACCCCTAGGCTGTATTTTGTGCAGTGGGTAGCTAGTGCTTCACACATGTAAGGTTCATGGTTCAATTCTATGCTCAGCTGTTTGCCTGGAGTATTGCATGTTTTCCCTGTCCACATGGATCTCTTACAGGTTCTTTGGCTTCCTTCCACTTCCCAAAAAAACATGGTAGTAGGTTGATTTGCTACATTAATAAAGGTCCTATTTCTTTAGCAAGTTAGCATAGGCCTCAGAGCTCCCTAAAAATGTGTGTGTTAATGCTTCACCATTAAATAATGCATTTAAAAAAAAAAAAACTTCGTACTCTCTTTATTTCACTGCTTCTCTCTGTGCTATTTCAGTATCAGTATCTTTTAAAAATTTGTAAATTAATTATTGCTGAGCCACATCCCACCAGAGAACAACAGAGCTGACTAGAGCTAGCAACAAGCCAGGGGAGGACATCTTCTTATATGAGGTCACATTAGGGAGGAAATTTAAACCAAAAAGCAAAAGCAGGGAATTTTTTTTCCCTTAAATTTGTCTTTGCGCGCACGCACACACACACACATGCATACACACTGGAGACCCATAAAAATGTCTAAAAATGACTACTAGGTGAACTTTGCATAATATCCCTAGGGGTCAGTAAATGTGTAAATGTGTGTGCATGTGACCCTGTTATGGACTGGTGTCCCATCCAGGTTTCATACTTAGTGGTCCTGGGCTAGGCTCCAGATCCACTGCAACCCTGCCCAGGATAAATTGATTAAAGTAGAAGAATGATATTATCTCTATTCTTATCCTTTTAATGTAAGAATTTAGGCATTGCACACAGAAATCAAATTAGAGATAAAGACAGCCTATAATTCATTCTTGCATTAGTTATCTGTTTCTCTGTTTCTTACGTTGCCCCTTTTACATCCCTTTCTCTTTCTTTTACATGTCTTGCTTTCTGGCAGGTGCTAGATGAACTGGCCAGCTCTAGAGGCCAAAGCAGCTGCCATAGTCCAGCTATGTGTGCACTCAGCTGTTTTATAAGGCCTGGCTCCCAATGTGTGTTCACACCTGGTTATGCTGGAAGGGCTTGTTAAGGTTCCCTACATCATATTTGAACACTTAAGCATCATGTAACTTGGTGCATGCATCAAAAGAGCTAAAGTACTATAAGCAACGCGAGCTCCATTTTTAACAGCCGAAAAGAATTTTACATTTTCTGCACAGCTTTATATTAAATATTGAGCAAATAAATAAATGAACCCAGTGCACTCAGACAGACATTAACATATATCTCTTATTAGCTCCCAGCCAAACAGGGATTAGAGTGCAATGTTATGGCAACAGCATGGCATTTCCAAGGTGAATCTAAAACAGCACTGAGTCAGCATTATAGGAATGCTAAGCCAATGCCAGTTTCACAGACGTCAATCAGATGCAAAAAAAAGTCTAAAACTCAGTCTGTTTTAATGTTACCTCTTTTCTCTAAGTCTAGATTTATCTTTTAAGTATAAATAAGTGTAATCTGACATAATGGGCTCCTGCTACGGTAACTGAATCCACTGAGATGGGCTTAATATCCCTAAAAGGGGGTAATAATATAGCAAGTGCAAGTCGTTGTGTATTTATCGATGTCTCTATATAATTACAAAGGCATTTGGAGACTTAAAGCGGTAACTCTATCTGACAGAGCACCCACAGTGCTACTATAGCTATCCATTTTGTTTCTATTTTACCTCATTTACTCCTGGGAGTGAAGGAAACAGTTGTCATTTGGGTTATATAGACAGATTCCTTCCCTTTAATCTTGGAGAGGTAAGATACTTAAGGGTTGGCTTCAGGCAAGCTTGGTGGATTTAAAAAAAAAAAAGAAATGGATTATTTTTTATCGTTTTATTTTATTGTATGATTGAGACACTATCTAGTGTAACATAAGCTATGTGCTACGTTCAGCCTTCAGGTGTCACATATATATCACTGAACAGTCAAATTCTTTCCTCACATATCCCAGCTTGGGTGCTGGGTCAAAGTGCAGGGTCAGCCATGATATACAGTAGCATCCCAGAGCAGAAAAGATTAAGGGCCTTGCTCAAGGGCCCACACTGGTGGCCTGGTGGAGCTGATCTGATCTGTAACCCAGAGCCATAACACCCTGAGCTACAAATGCCCCTGTAGTTACTCATAATGTCAAAGAACGTACTGTAAGTAAATCAAGGTTGCACAGGAAACTCTAATGTGAAAAAAACAACAAAAAACTATTAACAGCATACAATAAGGAAGTTTTGCCTATGTAACTAGGACTTTTTAAACCCTTTTTAACTTTTATTACATTTGGGATTAAATGAGAGACAATATTAAATAATAATCGATTTATAAAGAATTTACATGTAAATGTGGAATTTACCACATTTGCATTTACCAATAAGCAGTAAGTGTATAGGGTTTTATACATAAAGGGCAATGACGGCTGCTAATACTTAACTAACTGTCTAATACACAAAGCATTCAATAACCAAAATATAATAATAATTACTTGAAACGGTCAAAATGCAGCTACAGTATGTAGAGTACAAACAGAACAAGTTAAAGCTCCTGGACCCACCAATACTTGCATTAACTTTGGGAACATATGGGTGTAATGATCAGGTGTCTGAATACTTCTGGCCATATAAGTAAGACTATGAGCTACTGTAACTGTCTTCGCAAAAAATTAGCAAAACCATACCGTCATATGGTACTTCATAAGGTCGTTACGTTCACTCCTAAAGAAGAGTACTGTTCTAGGGCTCCTTTCTGGACTTCTATTTCTTTTATGTTTACTGTATGTATCGTGTTTTCTGTGTTTTAATATCTATTAATATTTTCATAATTAAAAATGAATTGTACTAAGAGCATGAATCTGAAATTAGGTGGTTGTATTTTTTGGAAGTCATGTATATTAGGACCATCTGTCCTCCAGCCAAACATACCTGTCTCTGTCTGGAGGGAAATAAATTCCAAAAGGATTCCCGAAAAAATGTCTTGCCCCACCCCAAGCGGTTCAACAGATCCAAACTCCTTAGCAGTGTAAATTTTCAAATGCTGTGAAAAGACTCTAAATTCTTTTATCTGAAACCTCCATCTTTTCCCCTGAGTAAGTTGAAATGTGGTGCCTTCATGCTTCCAGAGCACCATAGACGGTGGGGGATATTAGCTAGATGAATTTACTCTGCTAAATAATATTTGGTGGTGCTGTTGTTCTTTGGGGGAACTGACATTATTGATTAGATTGTATGAGATCCTACCTGGTGAGGAGCTGTTTCCACCTTCAACAGCAAAGCCGTCCAGTTTTACCCATTCCCCACCTGTAGTGAAAAACATGGTACAGTAGCTTATGACAATGGCAAGTTATTTTGTATCAAAGTACTTGTGTTAAACTGACTAAGTAGGAGGATATATTGTATAACACTTCATTAAAACTTTTTACTTAATCTTAGACCATTAAAATAAAAAAACCTTCGACAGACAAATTTATGGCCTAACGTGCGTACTTATTTAGTGTGGGGCTGGTGTAATATGAGTGTTCTGGAAATGCAACTCTGCGCACACGGACGTTGTTTGTCAGAGGCACAATAGGAAATCATTTCAAGATTTATGTGGCATGCATTGGATGGGTGACAAGCTGCCACAACACAAGGCCTTGATTTCGGCTTTGGGTCTAACAACACAAAGCTCGGCTGTTGGCTTTTTATGGTAGAGTGCGATTCCAGATTTTCGGCAAGCCCAATAATGGAGGAGAATTGAATAATTAGAAAAGCAGACTGGATTGATTAAGTTCTGTACCATGCTCAAGTGTGTGTCATTTTATTAGTCATCCAGTCTGGTTTTAAAAGTCAGGATTAAGAATAAGCAGTCAGACCATGAAGTTATAGATGTTTCTTTGGTATAAAAGATCAAAAATGACTTTTAGCCACATTAGAACTTTGCTGAAGTGTTGACTGACGAAGTAATATTGAAATAGTTTTTCTGTTAAGTCACTTGGATGTGTAAAGCTTTTATAAAATGTATTTTCTATGCAATGGTAAAACATAAAAGACATATGTACTTTTATGGGTTTCTGAATGCAGTCAATTAAACATGCTCAAAAAATATATGGCTCTTTGAGATAAAACAGACTCACAATAGCAATAATAGGAATCAACGGAAAGCTCTGTCATACCTACACATGCACACACACGCATACACACACATATACACGTGCGCGCAAGCACACACACACACGTACCTCCTGGAGTTTCTGCTCTGTAGACTGGTTTACTCATTCCCTCCTCATTTTCAGAACTGATCTTGAGAAAGTGCAGGACTCCAGGTTCTAACACACACACACACCATGCAAATTAGACAAAACGTGCATGCTGTCGTCGTGCAATTTATGCTTTTAAATAATTTTCTAAACATTTAAAATTTTTAAACATCTTTGTACAGACAGTAATATAATACCTGTCCACCTTACCTACATCCTCTAGTACCTCGGAGCGACGGTCCTTGTCCACCTTGATGAAGCGCAAAGACCTCATGGACTTTCCGTAGCCAATACTGTATCGATCAACTGGCCGACCGTCCAACTCATTAGGTGGTTCCCATGTCACCTTTAAGCCCTTATCCACTGGCGTTAGCTTCACATTGCGTGGATGAAGTGGTTTATAGGCTAAGAAAGAGAAAGATGGCATGACTGACAAAATATACATGCTGTCAATACAAAGGTTATCATATTCTGAATATAGATTATTTCAAGCCTCAAGGTGTTGCCAAAGGATTCCACTAGGAATGTGGAATGCTCTAATTAAATTCCACACGGATTTAATATGGAATTTGCTATAGCTTTTTGTTTTTGTATTCACACAACTAAATTCCCATGTGGATTTCATTAACAATACTGAGCTCATTCAACATTTTTAGAATGTTTTGACCATCAACAACAGCAAAAACAAAAAAATACTGAAAAAACAACTTCCATTTTCGAATTACACAACAATTTGAATCATACAACATACAACAAAGTACATTACAATTTGACTGTATTAAAATACAAACAAAAATAAATCCTCCAAAACTGATTTAATTTATTTATATTGTATTTACAAAATAAAGAAAGTCTATAATCTGAAGATCAACAGAAACTTAATGACAAAAGCTTCAATTCTAATTAATTATTTGTCACATATACCTTACAGCACAGTGAAATTATTTAATTATGAAGTTAGGAAGCTGGGGTCAGGACACAGGGTCAGCCAGGATACAGCGCCCCCTGGAGCAGACAGGGTTATGAGCCTTGCTCAAGGGCTCAACACTGGTGGCGTTGCTAAGGTTCAAATCCCCGACCTTCGAATCTGAAAACCAGAAACCGTTTGAGCTACCCCTACCCCTAGGCGCATGGTGTCGTAAAAAGCCAGAAACAGTTTAAAATCAACAAATTTTTTTGTAAATCATACAATCATGGGGCTGGTGTTGTGTGAAAAATGCTAAAAAGCTCTTTATTTGTCATAACATGGTTATGCAACAGTGTAGGGTTTAACGCTTGTCAATAGAAGTTGGGCAATAAATCTGTAAGATGTCTTTAGTAATCAGGCCTTGCTTGTGCCTGAGCATATTAAATCGATTAACAGGCAGGTCCATCTAAGGCAACAAGTGGAAAAATAATTAGTAAAAGTTGTTTTCCTCCTTTACTTTTCCTTATTCCCTAAAGAACATACATCTCTAAGTAAAAGTGAAAGTACTATCTCAATACTAATTTTTTTTTTTTTTTAAAGCTGTTCAGTTTGTTTGTGCCTTGTAGTGAATATAAAACCTTATGATGGTAATTGGACTTGCATGTCTATGGGATTTGGAACATATTGCTCGCATAGTGGTAATCACAAGCTAGAATGCGCTAAGCTCTTGCTAATGTTAGCTGCTAGTGAATGTTAAATGGACTTGTTAGCTTATACTTTTCAGTTGCAGCTATATTATTTATGTGGTTTATAACCATACTTATGTTGATAAAAAGGGAAACAGCTGTTAACAGGTTAATTTCAGATTTACTGTACAGTATACATCTAAAACAAAGACAGGTGGTTCCTGGGTAGTTATTGAAGGAATCTCCTTCCTACCTCACCTACCTCACTCGCTAGCAAGGGCACAGTAATGTGCACAGAATAAGGGAGTTCTAGAAAAAAATACCTGAAAAAATTAAATACTAAAACTACTTTTTTAAAAATTTTATCAGATGAAGGGAAAAAAGAAAACCAGCCAAATATATCAGGCACAAAATAAATAAAAAAATAAAAATCAGCCACGAGCTACCCTCATTTCTAAAGCTCGGCATCAGCTTTGACATCAGCCATAGAAAAACCCATATTGGTCGACCTTTATTCTCTAGTCATTCTGATCTGGAGGGAGTAGCTACAGTATCATTCATGTCACAGATAATCCCGTTTTTGGTAATAGTCCAGGCTTTCTGTGAAAGTACTCACATGAACAGTATGATCTCTGTATACAGTATTTTAACTCTATGATTGGGTTCTCTGGTGTTCACACAGTGCAACTGCATTAAATGCATAACTAAGACATTGCTGATATCGCATAATCCCAAATTTGTCATTGACACTTTTTTTCACCACGTTAAATTGTGCCTCAATGTACTATTATACCACTACAGGCAATTTAGCACAGCAGATTAATGGCAGGAAAATACATCTTCCATCTACGCTTGCCAGTTCTGAAGAAGCACCAAGAGACAGAGCTAAAAAGGCGAGAGCACGTTGCATCGCCTCGACTGTTTAGACTGCCAAAAATAATACATGTCCCTTCAGACCACTTCCTCAAGGTACAGGAAATAGCGGCTGATTTACTGATTTTATATGCCTTTAACACTGCGTATCAGTTTCTACTCTTTACTAGAAGATACAGAGGTCCAAGATGCAAACATTTTAAGAACATATTTATATCGGCTTCACTATTTTAATATTCAGAAATATTGAGACTGTATGATATGGTATGTCACCACTATGTTGCTATAACTCATTATCCTCTTTAACAAGATTTTTACTTGATAATATCCTTGCCTCCAGTACTATCATGTCAGTATAGAGATTTAGATAAGAGCATCTTCCAAATACATGCACAATCCTATGTTGGTGTACAGTATCATTTTTGGCAGCCTGGTGGTTTAGTGGTTAGCACTTGCACCTCCAGGGTCCGGGTTCAATTTCTGCCTTGGGATCATGTGTGCATGGAGTTTGCATGTTCTCAGTGTGCTTGGTGGGTTTCTTCCCACAGTCCAAAGACATGCAAATGAGGATAAATGGTGTTCCCAAATTGCCCAAAGTGTTTTAATGCAGTGTGGATGTTGACTGGAGGTCCTACCACGGTTGTAAAAATGGGAATAAATACAATGATCATTATTGGTCTTCATGGTCCCTAGTTGGACTACAAAGGGTCCTGGATGGATGGGTATCATTTTTAATTAAATCAGTTTTTGATCAGTTTATAACTTAAAGGCGAAATCAAGACAAGATGGATTAGAGACCAACATTAGATCAAGATCTGGATGCATTATATCAAGAACTACTTAGTCTTAGTGCACCACTAGTCAATTATTCTATAGTACATATTACATAATCAGTTGAGGTTTGGTGTGGTGCACCTCTAGCATTGCTAAACCACATTGATCGAGGCACACGTGAGCGAGGATGTTGCAAGCACACAGTGTTTCTGACATGTTCTGCTGTGGTTTTGGACTCTGTTTATTGGAAAATATTTTTCAAACGACTCGTTTCTGAATGTCTGCGTTTTATTGTTATGGAAAAAAAATGCATTACAGAACCTGACAGTTTTATAGCTGTTAAATCAGTGATGAAATTTGGAGTGTAATTGAAGTAAGGATTTCTTGCCAAAGGTAGTTAACAAGCACAAAGGACTAAACTAATGCAGATACCTCATGATGTCACTTTTATAAAAAAAAAAGAAACGTTTTTTTTTCTGTATTGCACCTTTGCCGATGAATTGAAGGGTGGCCCTATACATCAACACCTTGACAAAAACAACAGAGATCCTTACATTAATTCATTCATTTTTTATCCCGCTCATGGGAAGCCTGGAGCCTAGCCCTGGAGACTTTGGGCGTAAGGCAGGGTACAACTTGGATAGGGTGCAAATCCATTGCAGGGCACAAATACAACCCCAACACCCGCAAACACATACACATACTAGGGGCGGGCACTATGAGCAATTTGGGAATGCCAATTAGCCTATTTTGAACGTCTTTTGACTGTGAGAGAAAACCAGTGTACCCAGAGGAAACCCGCCTAGCACAGGAAGAACATGCATACTCCACACACACAGACCCAAGGTGTGAATCGAACCCTTGACCCTGTAGGTATAAGGCCACAGTGCTACAGACTACACCACTGTGCCACCATATACTGTATATACACTCGTTATCTACATTATTAGAAACAGCTGCACATTCATGTAGTTATTTAATTAGCCAGTTACATGGCAGCATAACTGTGCACAGAAATGGGTCAAGAGGTCAAGAGCTTCACATCAAACAAAAAAATTGTGATCTCTGTACGTTTGATCATATTAGGACCAGATGGGCTGGTGTGAGTGATTCATAAACTGTTGGTTTCCTGATTATTTTTGATTATCTTGAGAGCTTACCAAGAATGGTGTAAAAGAAAAAAAACAAAAAAACTAAACTGAGTGAGAAACAGATCTGTGATTGGAAACTGTCTTTTGATAAGAGAAGTTAAAGGAAAATGCCAAGATTGGTTCAAGCTGCTTGAATAGAAATGCTTTTTAACCATTGTGAGTGAAAAAGCATCTTAGAATGCACACTTTAAACACTGAGGTGGAAGGGCTATGACTGCAGAAGATCTTTTCAGTAATCTGAGGCTATTATGGACAGTTAAAGATTAGAAAACATATCACCTGTTCTTCATCTGTCTAGGTTCAGTGGGTCTGTGCCCATGGTAAGCTTCTATTCTTGTTTGTGAGTGAAATATAATAGCGTCCCCTGCTGTTGTAGCCTATCCATCGTAAGATTTGATGTGTTGGACATTCCAAGATCCCTTTCGCCACATCACTGTTGTAAAATGTGCTTATTTAAGTACTGTACACTTCATGTCGGTCTCCTCTAGACAAGAAACATGGAATTTCCACCCACAGAACTGTCACTCACTTAACGTTAATTGACACCATTATGTGTAAACTCTAGAGACTGTTGTGCGCGCAAATCCCAAGAGAGCAAAATAATCTGAAATACTCAAACCAAGCTTTCTGGAACCAACATCCGTGACATAATCAAATTCACAAAAATCACATTTAATCTTCATTCTAATGTTTGATGTAAACATTAATTGAAGCTCTTTACCTGTATCGGCACAAAATTTTGAACTGCACTGCTGCCACATGATTGGCTGATTAAATATGTGCATGGATGTGTAGTTGTACAGGTGAGTGTACAACACAAATATGGATTTCTCTTAATCATTATATATTCATGGAAATACAAATCAAGAGCTACTGTAGCTAAAAGTCCTTTTACGTCTTTAAACCTACATGTTAAATTTGAATATGGTTGGATTAGCCCGAGCTCTTTAAAACTAAACAAGAGAACTTTGACCTCATATAAAAACTTTATGGAGAGTAACTGATACATCACAATTCCAGTACTAATAAAATATAATTGAGAGCAAATGAACTGAACCAAATTTCAGGCCAAATTTCTAAAAGGGTATAATGACTTTTATAATGATTAATTTACATTTTTTAACAATAAAATTAGAAAGGCTGAGGTTGTTTATAAGCATCACATTATTAATTATTGGTTTGTGCTCATTTATGGACCATTAACCTCCTTAAAGCATCTTTATATGAATGCTGAACGTAAATGGTGCATATGATGGCTATGCAAAAGGTATGTGATACAAAAATGGACCAGGCTGCTGGGCAAGTTCATTCCAGTTTATACTTCCACACCCTCATACCTTCTTCTCATGCTCGTCCACCTTGATGACGTAGCAAAGAGTGCGAATGAAGGGGGGGGGTTGTTTTGTTTCCTATTCCGTCAGAAAAGGTCACAGATCGGTCATAAGTAATATTATAGTACAATAAAAGTCAAATGAAAAGTTAATACATTTAGCATTTTATTAGGTCAGAGTGTCAGGGAATACTGCTGTGTATGAGTGACTATGCTCGTGTCTGCCGTCATAGTGTCAGTCGTATCCGCAATATTTTATAAGGACTCATGGAAAGAGCTGCAGGGCAAGCACCTGCCGTTTAAACGCCAGAGTGTCAATAAAATATGTGAAATTTATGCATTACAACTGTCCTGAACCCCACACAGAGGCAGAGGTTTTCTCAACAAGTTCAGAAAAAGTATTATTATTGTTCCAACCATTTCCATGAATAACATACATTTTAAATAATGATATACTTATATAATATAAGATAATATGATATAAAAATGAATTTTATAAAGTGCATTTGTGCTTGTAAGATTACAGGATGTGGTGGCCCTTGTAAGCTGGATCAGATGTTTTAAATCAGGAAATCACAAAACCATGAGGTAACAGGTGTAATTTCTCCTGGCATTCAAACGTATACAGCGCGTTCAGAAAGTAATCAGACCTTTTCCCATTTTCCCGTTACAGTACGTAGCCGTCTTGCTTACGCCGTAACCTAATCCAAAAATATCCTCTTTAATTTAAAAGCATAAACAGGTTTGATGAGTTATGCCATTGATTAAAAACAAAAAAAAGAGAAAATAATATTTACATAAGTGATACATCATAGCCTTAACTCGATACTTTGTTCTAGGGCACTGGCAGTGATTACAGCCTTGAGTTTAGCCAAGTATGATGTTTTAAGCTCATGTTTCTCAAGTTTTATCAGTTTAAATGAGGAGTGTCATTGTATCACTATTTTCAGATCCCTTGAGATATGTTCAATTCTGTCTAAGTACCAGCTCTGGCTCGGCCACATGGAGACATTTCCAGACTTGTCTCGAAGCCGAGGAATTGTCTTGGATATGTGTGTCATTGTAGTGCTGAAAGATTATCAGCTCTCTTGAACAGTTTTTCTCAAGAATGTCTCTGTTCTTTGATGAGATATATCTTTTCCTTAATCCTGACAAGGTTCAGAGTCTCAGCTGCTGAAATATACAGTAAATCCCCATTACGCTGCTTCCTTACTCCACAGATGGATTTGGCCAGGTGATTTTGAACAAGGTGTAATACCTAACATTCCAGCCAAATGCGATCAATCTTGGTTTAATCAGAGCAGAGAATTTTGTATCTGATGTCCCCGGAGTCCTTTAGGTGCCCTCGGAGTGAACCTTCTTGAACCTTTAACTTGAGTGGCTTTCGTTCGGCCACACTACGAGGTGGAGATCTGCAGTTCTGTTCTTTCCTTAGAGGAGTTTGATCAAAATGACCTCTGGGTTTGGGTCACCGACCTCACTGAAGCTTCCCTTTACTTATTTGCTTAGTTTGGCTGGATGGCCATCATCTAGAAAGACTCTGTGTGTTTTCGGTACAATTTGGTGCCTTCCTCAGACCTTTGCATCAACAGACAATTCCTCTGATCTCAAGCCTTGTTTGTTCCTCTGAGATACATGGTCATCTTTGGGGATTTATTATAATAGAGGTGTTTTTTTTTCTTCCAAATCCTGATTGTCTCGTAAATTGTATTTAATACTATTGAACTTTGGTTGCAGAAGATGTTATAGTATGGGGTCTGAATAGACATATGTTTAGTATTTGTAAATAATTCACAAAAGTTCTTCATTATTATATTGTTCACAATATTTTGCTTAGTAAAAAAAAAAAAAAAGGAAATTAGAGTAATACTATGATGTGACAAACTGATGTAAAAGTTAAGGGGTCTGAATACATTCTGGAAGCACATCTTGTACATCTTGCCTAAGGTATGCGAACTGCTTCCTTAGACAGACATCAGTAATGCCCGGGTGCTTCACACTGACCTAAAGGCAGCTGTTACAAAATGACATCTCATTTAGCAAAAACAAAGAACTCTGTCGAGGAGAGAATTGTGGTCTTATTAATAGACAAGCACTGGGCCGTGACTCAATCCCGGATTAGGGATCTAAGCAGACTTGTTTTCTTCTCTACATGTTTAAATTCTGTTTATGCCAATCAAACACAAGTGAATTAAATTCCTGTAGCTGGTTAGGGCATGATTTTACCTCCTTTTCACTATGAATCTGTTTCACATGCAAATGTTACTCTAGCTTCCTCCCTCTGTCTTCATATCTGTATAGTATGTACAGTCTCTCCCTCCCTGTCTGTCTGTATCTCCCTGTGTCTCTCCATTTCTTAACTTGCTCCCTAACAATTCTCACCGGAACAAAATGAGTACAAGTTTTTAAAAAAGAACCAGAATGTAAAATCCATTTGGACCATTTTTATTGTTCATTATTATGTTACACTGATGGTCTTGCAATACTTAGTACTGCCTTATAACAGCTTCTAGTTCTCTGGTTTCCTCCACTGTACAAAAACATGCACGTAGGTGGACTGACTACGCCTAATCCCCCTTAGGTATGAATAAATGTGTGAATGTGTTCTGCAGTGAGCTCCACTGCATCACACCCGTGATTTTATGAATTCCACTGCATCACACCAGGATCAGGTGGTGACTCCAGATAAATTAATAAAATAATCTTTATTGGTTGGTCATCAACTACTATCAAAACTACGGCAGATTCTTAAGAAAATACTAATAACATACTTTAAAAACTAGAATCATGTAGGGTAAAGGGCTAGTTTAAAAACTTGCCTGATTTGCACTTAGTGGCTGTCAAAATGCTATCATATTACTTTTGTTTGAAATTCATGCAGAAGATACATACTGTATACGATATATCAGTTTAGATAACAATACATAGTTTTCAGAACTATATTACTATAACTATACAACAATACCTTAACCATAACGATAAAAGAAAATATCAAAAATGTCTCATCATATGAGGGTTTTTTTCAGTACACCACACAGTTATTATTCTACGGTATATACTGTACAGTAGAAGCCCACTTGATTGTTTATTTGAATTAAATCGATTTATCTTCTGACCAGAGAGAGAAAAAATTATAATGTTAACATGACTTCAACTGCCATGAAATATCATTGGTGTTTGTGTTTACGACGTGGACTGTTCAGCAATAAAAGTCTTTAATGACTATAATAAATACAACGGTACACGTCTAAAATATCTAACATCACAAATATATGCAGAGTTCAATAATGTCCCTGAACTACATTACGACTGTGCTGTGATCAGAATAATACAATTAATAAACATAATTTTCCAATGAATATTATACCTGGCTAGAAAAATCTTTGAGAGTTGTTGTAAAAGGAATCGACTGGACACACAATAAGGATAGGTCAGATTAAAAACATGAACTTCATTAATTTAAAGAATAAAATTGGGGAGAAAAAGCAGATGTCAAAAGACAAAACATATTTCTAAATGGTCCACACAGACACTGGTTTGGGTCAACGAGCAGAGAAAAATCAGAAGAATATAGATTGAGAACAGACGGCTAATACACAGCTGCTGACAGCAGTTCCAAGCTGCACCGGCTGACCTCATTTACAGAATCACTTCCAAAACAGAAAAAGTGAGAGAAAAAGAGGAAAAAAGAGAAAGAAAAATGTCCTGTTGTAACGTGGCAGCTAACTGTGCTCATTGGGACACAGCCATTCCCAAGATCCCTCAGTTATACCGCTCTATGCATAGTGCATGGAGCCAGGGGGAGAAGAAAGTCTGGACAAAACGGAATAAAAAAACTTAGAGCGAAAGTCCAGAACATCTGCAACATGACTTGTGAGCTCTCTGATGGCATGTTAAAGCTAGTCAACAGCTTTCTCCTGGACGGCTCTAATATTCTACATGCTGATCTATCAGGAACCCAGCGTACACCATGCTCAGCGTACACCTCTATATGTTGCACTTTGCCTAAACAGTTTGTGCTTCCTCTGTGCAGCCTGTGTGTTCAGTGGCAGCTCGGCTCTGTTAGCTGGCTATACAGTGAGATCACTCTTTATTTTTCACTTTTCTGGCACGCACTTTGAGAAATTTTCCGTGAGAGTGTTCTAGACAAACAGTTCCTTCATAATGATTCCCTATAGAATATGGTTGTTGTTAAATGGCGAATGAAAGTTCAGATACATAAAATAAAAATTCAACGTACCAAAGCTTAGGCTAAATTTTCATTTTCGGAAGCTGATGTGTATGATCAAATGCATACTCCATGCATGCTAGAGGAATATTACTACTGTAAGCCAGACCAAAGCACAGATTAGAGGCAGACCTCTGGCATATTAGATCAGTCCCCTGGCACACTCACGAAAATATCTGGGTCTCATTTTAACCAGGATTTATTATTTTAATAATTTATGTAATCTTAAATCAGTTGCAGAATTGAGGTCAGAAAGGCAATATTCTGTAATATTTTGTAGTCGACATACAATTTACAGTTTTCCTATGTTTTACTCTTAAAATGTGATGCATTCTTTTTAAACAAAAAAAAATTGCTATTACACATTCTAATTCCATAACTCAGTATTGTACATATAAGAACACAGAATAAACGTAAACACAGTCATCATTTGACTTTAAACCTGAAAAATGCATATCATACAGTTAGATTTTTACTCTTTTTTTAATTCACACATATGATTATTTTAAAAAGGCAATATTATGCAAAGCATAATCTTGAACGTGATTAATTTGTAAAGTCTATCTTCAGAGCTGAAAGACTTTTACAATCTGTTAAAATGTATAAATGACAAAATGCAATCACACACGTGCCGAGAAAGTGGGGTAACTGCCTGGCGTGTGTGTGTGGATGATGCATACTCATGATGAGCATGTTGAAGTTTGTGATAATGCGCGCGCGCGTGTGTGTGTGGATGATGCATACCCATGATGAGCATGCTGAAGTTTGTGTGTGTGTGTGTGTATGATGCATACCCATGATGAGCATGCTGAAGTGTGTGTGATAGTGCGTGTGTGATGCTTACCTGTGATCATCGGGCTGAGGGCGCAAAGCGCGAGCAGGAGCGCACGGAGAGCGCGTGCTGCCGGTGGACACATAGCGAACACAAGTGGTGCAGCTCGTGCGCCGCTCCGGAGCGCGCGGGAGAAGGCGGGGGCCGCTCCCTACCTTATGGCACAAACCCAAACCTGTTTAACAGCAAAATAAGACTCTGTCTCACCGCAAGAGGGAGACACAGGCTGGATCCAAAACCGCACATAATCTGGAGTGCAAAACATCCGATGGTCATGAACTGAGCTATGATTAATTCAATAGCCAGACTCCTCACTGGCTTCTTTTATATTTCCTAAATTGTAAATGTCTGTCTATATTTATATGCCCACTACAGGCAATTTGGAAACACCATCAGCCTCCGGTCCATGTCTTTGGAGTACCCATCCAGCACGGGGAGAGCATGCAAACTCCATCCACCCTGACTGGAGGTAAGATCTGAACCCCCAACCCTGCAGGTGAGAGGCAAAAGTGCTAACCCTGTCTGGTGCCATACTGTATCTCTCTAATACTTAGATACAAGGTGGTTAGTCTGGTTATTTTGAGTCTGTGGTTGTTGTTTTTTTTTTGCTATTATTGGAGAATTTCTTTTAGGAAGCTAGCCACCTTTGGTTATTAAGCCTCTAACATCATCAAAGAGCAGCACCTTACATTATCAACAACTTCTACAACTCCAAAGTTAGCTAAGCTGCCCCTCATAGTCAGGCTCTTTACATGCTTGTGAACTTATTTGAAGCGTTGGCTCTCCATGATGCCTTTCATCCCCAGGGGGAAGACCATGAATTGTGAATTCTACTGCCAGGTTTTAAGGCATCTGACGGAGGACGTGGCAACACGGTGGCTTAGTGTTCAGTATGGTCACCTACTGTAGCACCTCCAGATCCTGGGTTTGATTCACATGTCGGGTTTATGTGCATGATTTTTGCGTGTGCTTGGTGGATTTATTCTGGGTAAGAATTGGTGTTTCCAATTGCCCATAGTGTGTGAATGTTGACAGGCGGTCTCACCATGGTCATACAAAATGGGAATGAATACAATGGTCACCATTGGCCTTCACGATCCCTAGTTGAACCACAGGTTCCTAGATGGAGTGAGGGCAGACATAGAGCGAAAGCAGCTGGATCCATGGCACACAAATCTTGAAACTTTTTGATACCTCCTTCTAACATGCCCACAATTATCCACTACAAATTGTAGTGAATTCAAAACCTATTATAATATCACACAGATCATTAATTTATGTCTAATGAGGAATGTATGAAATCAAATCACAACATGGCTGATAATGATCTCTTCAACCATGCCAAGCCTTTTAAACTGGACTGTTTTTATATAAAGCACAATAACACATGGATGTTTAAAAAAAAAAAAAATCAAGTTAACACAGTCAAATTTTTATTTTCCCCTAACTGAGTTCTGTATACCTATCATATTCTTACTCCACAAGGAGGTAATCCACTTTACAGGTCATGAGGTCTTGTGCCTCATTAAAGATCTACAGTCATAGTAGGCTGCATGTGGCCTGGAGAAAGCTGGAGCTTTTCTCTTAGAGCTTCTGGAAAGCTTCACAATACCTGTCCAAAGTGACATGGCTAATCGAATGAGCTTTAATGACAGACTGATGGATTTTCCAATACTGACCTCAACTTATACAGGACCCTTTATGTTGGGCGCATGGCCGAGACTTTTCAACAGGATGATATTTAATCACTATTTTATAACATCCGTTTGACATAAATTGTAATTAATAAATATTTTAATATTTTAAAAAATATACATATAATTTCTTTTTTTTTGTTGCTGTTTTTCATCTTATTGACGAAAAAATACCCATAAATTCAAAACATGGTCTGTACTACAGTATGGTTTAAACTAATAACACTGGATGCTATTAAACCAGAGTTTCAGGGTCATGCAAAAGTATCCCATTTGATAGAATGCATACTAAAGCATAAACAGCAAGTTTATGTTCTGATCTATTTTGACAAAATAAGGTGAGCAGTATTTATTTTAAAAAACCTGCATTAACTGCTCTTCATGGTTCAGCAATGGTTCAGTTTATGTTTTGGTCTTTTTTTGTTCCCTTTTCTAAAATGATAGATATTATTTTCATGCCTTTTTGTAAAATAGAGTGTGCTTGTATGTCAGTGTAAGCCCTTAGTTTATTCCTGGAGATGTTTTTCCCCCCTAAGTCAACACAGTTGTTTGTCTATGTTTGTTAATAAAAACTCTCTAGTCAGAAGTTGATTGTTTCCATGCATGGAACCTAGGCATGTTTTGGTCTAAATTTGCCCGCTAACAATATCACCACTGAACTAGGTTTAAAACAACCATGTGTATCAAGAATGTAAGCCACAAACACTTTCTCTGTTCCTGCCAAGGGAGGAAATGGAATTACTTCAACTTAACATTGGAACTGCCAAATCTGTGAGCTCTTTGTCATATTTATATTTTGTTTTCATGGTACCCACTGCTTGTGTAATTTCTCGTCTCCTGTTTTTTCGAACTGTTTGTTTGGAAACATGACACTTGGTGACACTGCTGGTCACCACTGTTCAAAGAATAAGTCCCACATGACACAATCGTCACGTCTGCTGTCTGATCTAGTAGTGCCCTCCTCCAGATTGCCTCCTCCTGGGTATTATGTTGCTAACCCCTACAGTTCAAGCACTAGTGTTAGTGTAAACTTTGTAAGGATCAGCAAGCTTAAGTAGCTAAATGTAAAATAACAATAATAATAATTATTATTTTTATTTATAATAATTATAATAAGTATAATAAACAATAATTAAACATATTATATATAATATTGTTATTTTACATTTAGCTTCTTAAGCACTTTTTTTTTATAAACAAATGTTCAAAGCCATAATATGAGCCATAACAATGATCTGTAAATATAAACAATTAAGCAAAAACACAAGAAAAAAACAAGAGCAAAAAAAGAAGAAATCAACAAATGGTAAAGAATATATTAAAAATCTGAAAAAAAAGCTTTTTACATTATATAATTTTCCTGCCGATTTTATTTTGTCTGTTTTTTGTGCATAATAAACAAGAAAGAAAGCCCTCCTCTTTCTATTGTTTTCTGACCACTAAAAGTATGCAAACCCAACACAATTTCTCCAGGGATACCAGAAGACCAAACCAGAGCTTACCGAAAATGCTGTTTCAGCAAGAAAACCAGAAACAATCGCATGGAGAGAGAGAGAGAGAGAGGAGAAAAAAAAGGGACCCTAGAGACTCATAAACACAAATGCAGACTTGATCTCGTTATTGTTCAATACTTTGTTCTCTTTTTCCTATTCTCACACATGTAGCTCCTCTCTCTTGTTGCCTCGGTGTCATTAAACATTTGTATCTATGTCTTTTAGCTTTATTTATTTATTTCCTCACTGCTGTTACAAAAAGAAAGATTCATGCATTGTAAATACTGCGCTTTTTAATGAACAGGTGACATTTCTTAGAATTGATTTACAAGGTTACGGTTCACAGCAATTGATAACAGTTTATATCTTTATTTATCTATATTTAATATCATAATTCAGAAAATAGTAAAGTCACATTTACTAAATTTGGTTGAATTTAAAATGTAAAATATATTGATTATAAAAGTTATTTATGGGTGACTTAGGGTGAACTATGGTGTTAAATGTGGACATCCCTTTTAATAATTTAGCTCAGGTTTTTCAGCCACACCCACTGCTTTCTGGTGCCAAACATCAAGCACATAGCCATGCAGTCTCTGTAGACAAATACTGGTCACACTAAAGAGCTTGCAGATGTGGTGCCTTCATAGGATGAAACCTCTGTCACAAGTCAGGTCATGAAATGTCTGCCATATATTATATTTTCACCCCATTAAACTTCCTCTATTGATTTTTTAATGGCATTAAATACACAATAATAAACATTTTTGCCAGCAAGAGCAAAACTGCCTAGAATGATTAATAAATTTTTAATGTAGTGTTTTAATGCATATTTAATTCAATGCATCTTACATTCCTTGGCGCAAACACTTCTCATTCTCTGTTAGTGGCATTATGAAGAAATTCACAGGGGGCTGGGTACCAGTCGTATCTTTGTAGCTCTTCCTGTGTTTCTGTGCCAGCTGGGGGATAAAACAAGCCATTAGGGATAACTCTGACATGCGTTTACTTCACAAGCTTCCTTCTCTCTCACTTAGTATATGGCATTTTTTTTTAATTTTTTTTACTTTTAATCTCTTCTGTCTTGTTTTTTTTTATTATTTCTTATTTTTTATTATTTCTTATCTTATTCTTTATTATTTTTATATATATCATTATTTCCTGCATTATTCTCTTATTTGATTTTATTCCTGTCGATATTATTTTCCTGTCAATATCCTAATTGTTGGAGATGGAAACATCCAATGTACTATGAACACCAAGTGTATTTTTTGTAAATATGCAAAGTACAAAGTACACAACAGTTCAATTTCTCACCTCATTAAATAGATTTATCTCTCTTTGCCGTTTGAAATCTATATTGTAACGTGCCCAGTAGGTTGGATGGAAGGCTGGGTATCTGTTCTGTGAGTGATGAATTGTGATCAAAGCTCCATCATTCGAGTAGATGCCAGGAAGCATGCCACCTTTACTTGACATGAGTGAAGCACGGACATCCTGAAAGTACTTTATGCTCGCCTTCCCAAATGTGTCCCCATACAAATACTTGGTGGTAGGCACATGTCCTGTGAACCTAATTGAGCCAGAAGTTTACCAATAGAAATCTCTCAATATGAAAAGCAAAATCCAGACAGATCCAACCTATTCATTCAAAAAAAAATTTATTGATAAATAAAAATGGTCTTAAAGCTCACTCACTCACTCACTCACTCATCTTCTATACCGCTTTATCCTGTATTCAGGGTCGCGGAGGTCTTAAAGCTCCAGAATGAAATGCATCATCCATGCAACATCATACTCCTTCCATGCAACATCATGAACTAGTATGTAATCATGTGATCAATTAGCCTACCCTGGTATCAGAGGTGATGGGATGTAGGTTGCATTGTTGTGCGTGATAAGAGTGCCGGTTCTGGAAGTCATCGCTGCCTCCAAGTTCTGGTAAACACACACAGTTCAAAGTGAAGCGAGATATCAGAGTCGGTTCTCCAGCATGGCACACAAAAAGAACAACACTGAGTTGCCTGGTAACCACTGAGATGTTCATGTGACCCTTTGTGCAGTCTCTACTAGGTCTTCAATGTCAACCCTTATAAATCTAGCAGCACAATATACTTCCATTATATAGGCATTATTAAGAGAAATAAAAGATGCAGAAATTGTATGCAATTACACATGGTCAAATACCACAGTATTTTGTGTGTGTGTGTGTGTGCACAAAGCGCAACCACATTTTAATTAATGGACTTTAATTGAATGTAGTGCATGCTTAATTCATCCAGAGAATGACTGCTTAATCAGTTTCATTGCAGTGTCAAAAGTTTCAGTGAACAGGTTCTGGCATTTGTACAGTATGTCCAAGATGACGCGGAATCCCCTGCTGTGGAAGACCTGTTATACGGACTTTAAAATGCTGCCCCCTGCTGGAGCTTCTGCTTCTCTACCGCGCAATAAGCGGCGCAGCTCGCAACACGGCGGTACATCACGACTCACTTTAATGAGTCGATTCATTTGAGCTTTATTTGATTCATTTGAATTATACGCGTGTAGATGATTTGATCTCTGTTTGGTTTCAACTCAGCACCAACTGAGCCGAAAGTGGCTTCAAGAGATATTGTGCTAGAATTAGGTGTATTAACTAACATTTTATTTTTTTTTTATGTGAAATTTTGTGTGATATGAAGAGCTTAGAATAGAATATAATAGAATATCAATCTAATTCATTGTCTTTACTGCTTTATCCTGTGTACCTGGGGGCCTGGAGCCTATCTTGGGAGACTTGCAGGGTACCCATGGACAGGGTGCGAATCCTTCGCAGAACACACACACACACACACACACACACACACACTACGGGCAATTTGTGGACGCCAGTTAGCCTCATCTTCATGTCTTTGGACTGTGGGAGGAAACCAGAGTACCCGGAGGAAAGCCACCAACCACAGGGAGAACATGCACACAGATCCTGAGGACCCTGGAGGTGCGAGGCCACTATGCCACCGACCACAATATCAATCTACCAATGAATAATGATAAATGACATAATATATAATATGTGATAGATTTGGCTTTGTAGTAGGCTAAAGCATGAATGTATAGACAAAAAGTCAACTTTTCGCCGTCTCGTGCGTTGGAATCGTTTTATTCGACTCGTTTGAAAGAGTTGTTTATTAAGAACCGGTTCTCTTTCGAATCCCCCATCGCTCGGGCACATCGGAGAAAAAGGGTCGGAAGTCTGTGTAGCGAGTGTGTAGCGCTGACCAGACCAGGACAAACATGAAGGCACTTTAATTATTCTACGGATCTTGTATGTAAAGTCGGAAAATACTGCGGATATTTAGTTTTCTTGGTATTACAAACATATAGGCTATTTTACGAACAAGTCAGTGCAGTCTATGGCACATTTATAGGTTTACTTAGGCGCTACTTTAGGGGAATTTCTGTCGCTTGTGATTTCCGTGATTTGAGTTTCACTGCCATGGCTCTGGTGGTGTATCTGAAATCGGTGTCGGACCTTCCCGGGAAAGGAGACCGACTCGCCAAAGTCTCATTCCGAGGTACTGCTACACTTCGTTTCTTTTTCTTTCTTTCTTTCTTTTTTATTTTATTTCTAGGTTTATGATTCTTTGAGTTTGTGTGCGTGGGTCGGCTTGAGTGTAGAATTCATGCCTGAGTGCTGTGCTGAAAGTTAGCACTCTCTCATACTGTGTTGTAAAGTCTACTGTACATTATTCAAGTCCAACTCGACACTGTATGAATGATTTCTACTTTCAGGACTGGTGTAGTGGTTAGCCCTGCCGCCTTGCACCTCCAGGGTCCGGGTTCGATTCCCAGCCAGGCTCGATTCCCGTCTCTGTGTGCATGGAGTTTG
>JAOVVB010000008.1:20213634-20226766 GCA_028570985.1 Heterobranchus longifilis
ATTAATGGTATTGGTATGTCCCCTTTAAATGCATATATCCTCTGTGCCCCAGGTAGCGATGGCACAGGTGCTTGGGCCCCCTTGTGTATTAATGGTATTGGTATGTCCCCTTTAAATGCATATATCCTCTGTGCCCCAGGTAGCGATGGCACAGGTGCTTGGGCACGATCATTGTTGCTTGCAACTATTTTTCTATTTGAAAATCTTTAGAGACTATCCTCAAGAACCTCATTTTTTATTTACAGCAAACATGTATCTCAGTCAGTATGAGGCATATTGAGAGATGCTCATTGTAAATTACAAAGTGACACCTTACAATGTTTCCAATTTAAAGTTACATAACTGGGCAAAATTTCTTAAAAAGTAAGTTTTTTTTTTTTTTTTTTTAAAAAGGGCAATAGCATTTTGAGACATCTGTCAGAGACATTCTACATTAAGATAATTTGTTCTTCTTGCTTGGTCTCTGCTGGATGCATCTATTTACATAATGAACCTCTTGCATGCTGGAGCTGTCGACTGAAGCCTGTTAGCTCAGCCTCCTCCAGTCAATGTGTATCATTACGTTTATCATACTTCATTTCATTTTTACCCTGCAATCCCAGGGGAAGAAAATCATTATACAAGTCATTCTGGAAGGATTTATTAAACAGTCAAACTTTATTATATTTTCCTCAAAAGGTCAACGTTCTAAAAGGATAATAAGCGAATGAAGCTGGTGGTACAGTGCTCGCTTGGGGTTTTAGTCACACAGTGTAGATGAAACAGGTTCAAATTTAATCTTCGGTTAGTGTTGAAATTAAGCACTATCTGATCAGAGGTTGATGGCAGCCTGGTGAATACGTTTGAATTAAACACATGTGCGAATGTGAAATTAATTGGACTGCACAAGGAATATATACAGCATATATCTATCTATCTATCTATCTATCTCTATATATATATATATATATATATATATATATAAAGTCTTTTAATGACAGTTCTGGGAGAAGATTTAACATCGTCTTATTAAAAACACATTTTATTCTAGAGAACAGATAATTGAGTTTGTAAAAAATACTTACTATGAACAAGATATTAACGAAATTCCTATCTATGTAATTACAAGAAAAATGTGAAGATCACATTCCAGATAGAACACTTTATTTTTTACACTTCAGTGACATGCGACATTGCACCAAACCAGTATAAGGATATGTTCAGTGAAAAAAGTTATGCCATAAATGCTGTAGAAATAGAAAAAGCAATATGTTTGGATCGTGATTTTTTTAGATCCATGCTGTGCAACGGCAAAAGCATGAGCAACAACAAGATTAAAGCACGATAAACCATGGGAAGGAAAAGGTCATAGAAAGATTTGTTTTGGGCAAAATGTATGAAATGTCACAGAAGAGAGCGCTGCCTGTGCTGTGAAGCCATATGGCTAGGAGAAATCAGTGCAGAAATAAAAAATCTTTGTCAATTATTGTGGTGAGCTAACACAATCTGCACAACCTTCAACAAGGTTCCATACTTATACTGTAGATATTCACACAGCAGATATTCCTGTGAGCTGTTTCCATCATGGAAAGGATTTTCAAATAGCAGTGTAGGCTTAGAATGAACACTGTGTGGTGTACTGTGCTATAAAATGCTGTAAGCTGAATAGGAGGATACGAGAGAGAGGCAGTCGTATGGGGGAGGAGGGATTGGGGAGAATACAGTGGACCACTCTGCAGTCTTGGTCTATTAGAGATGCAGTTTGAAGCCAATACCAGAGTACATGTTGTTTCTAAATGTTGTTGTGAAAAGCTCTATTTCTCAACCGAAACCCATTCCGAATCTCATCTTAGCCTTGATGTGACTTCATGCCTATATTATTTAGAAAGCAAAGTTCCACTTGAGACAGAGTAATAGAGAATGAAATGTTAGAAGCGGGATGTGAACAGAAGTATATCTGAGGCGGTGAGTGAATAATTCAGCTTTTCAGCTTTAAAATGGATGAATCCTTGAGTTATATTGTCCATTCCAGTGCCTTTGTGTGAGTCTTCTGATCATTTTTGACACATGGAACATTTTCTTGTAGAATAATTTGTCAAGTCAGGGCTTGATTTATACCATAAATTACACCATACTAATCAAAGACACAGCATCAGACCTGAATTATGCACAATATGATCATTTGAGCTTTTGGATAACAAATGGTGTAGCAGGGAACAAATAGTAAAAAGTTAAAACGTCAAGAACTTTCCTGTTCCATATTCTGGAAATATCTGCAGTGCCCTATACCTCATGTGTAGTGACACTTGTTATGACTGTCACTTCACACCTGCGGATTTGGAAGAGGAATCTTGCCTCTGGTGTGTGTGTGTATGTGTGTGTGTCTGTGTCTGTGTGTGTGTCTGTGTGGAGGTTACAAGAGGATGGGGCCCTCAGCAGTGTAACTTACCCTTACAGCAATTACAGTATAACTGGGAAGAAGCCATATGATGCTGCAACCACCCATTTTTTTTTAATACTCATTAGATAGATAGATAGATAGATAGATAGATAGATAGATAGATATTGTAGGCATGATAATATTGTAGGCATCACATAAAACAAAAACTAAAAAATGCTTTTATAATGACTTCTAAGTCATCACTGTATAAATATTTGGCTTGTATACAGGAAAAAATTGTAATTTCTAAACCAGTTGAATTAAAATGACACCAGAATTCAAATATAAAAAATATTTTTCCTATTTTCAGGCATAAGCATAAGAATGACTGGGACTCATGTTATTCTTATTAGTTTCATTAGGGCTATATCCTTAATGAGCAGCTGAAGATACTCTAGGTGAGGCAAATCCGAAACTAATATGGTTCGTCTCCATAGCAACAAAACCACCATTAATGAACTGTCTCTTCAGCGCTGAGAGAAATGTTAGCCTCCTGAACGATGAACACTCTTGGGAAATACAAATCATAGTTATAGTGGTCTAAGCTTCCAGAGAACTGTTGAGAAACAAAACTCAATTGTAAGCAGGGTTCCAATGGAACTTTTAAAAGCATAATAAAGAAACGTGTTATATTGCCAAAAGTTTGGAAACGTCTGAGTGAGAGACACTTGAGCTTGGTCAACATCCCATTTCAAAACCACTAGTGTTAATATGAAGTATAACTACCTCCACTTTTCTGGAATGGTCTTCCACAAGAAATGTGGAAATTCTGTTCTGTTCAGTCAAAATTGAATTTGTAAGGTTAGAAGGTCAACTGATGTTGGACGATGAAGCATGGCTGACAATTGATGTCCCGATTCCTCGACATCAGCCATGTCTTCATGCAGCTGGTTTTGTGCACTGGGGTACAGTCATGCTGGAACAGGAAAAGGTCTTCCCCAAACTGCTGCCTTAAATCTGGAAACGTACACTTGTCTGAAATGTCTTTGTAAGCTTAAGCATCAACATTACCCTTCACTACAACTTATTTTAATGGTGGTACTATGCATTACTGTAGTGTTCCCTTATTATCTATTCTGTCTGAAAGCATGCTTCATTATTCCAGAGGACACATTTCCACTGCTCCAGAGTGCTTTTATACCTCTCCACACAATGCTTGACATTGTGCATGGTGATCTTAGACATGTAAGCTGCTTGGCCAGTAAAACCTACAGTACCCCAAAAAAGTATTGAAACAGCCAGGCCATTTATTATTATTATTAGTGGCACGGTAGTGTAGTGGTTAGCATCGTCCAGGTCCTGGGTTCGATTCCCGCATCAGGTCTGTGTACATGGAGTCTGCGTGTTCTCACTGTGCTTGGTGGGTTTCTCTGGTTTCACCTCACGGTTTAAAGACATGCATATTTGGCTAATTGGCGTTCCCAAATTGCCTGTAGTTGGTGAGGGTTGACCGGAGGTCCTACCACAGTTGTAAAAAAAAAATGGGAATAAATACAATGGCCACCAATGTCCTCCAGTGGTTGCCAATGGCCTCCATGGTCCCTAGTTGGATGACAGTTTCCTGGATGGATGGATTATTATTATTATTATTATTATTATTAAAGGAAGACATTTGAGGTTGAGATATAAAATATCACAACCTCAAGATATAAAGATTAGTTAAGAGTCCATAGATCCAAATAAAATTTTCTGACATTTATTTGTAGATGTGTTCCGCCTGCCATGCGAAAGGCCCGGGTTCGATTCCCAGCCAGGGTCCAAACCCTAGACACTGGATGCAATGCCGGTCCCAAGCCCGGATAAAATGGGATGGTTGCGTCAGGAAGGGCATCCAGCCTAAAACTTGTGCCAAGCTTGTATGTGCGGATTGGATGGTCCGCTGTGGCGACCCCTTGCTGGGGGCAGTAGAAACACTAACAACAACAACAAGACACTAAATATTAGGTTGCATCTCTCTTGCTTCAGCTATTGTTCCACCTACACTGTGGGCTCCACGTGGTCCACTGCTTTCCGACTGAGCTGTTGTTACGCCTTACTTCTATCTCACAAAAATCTTTTTTTTATAAATTGGATACATTTTTTGTTGTTTGTGGCTCTTATGAGTCACATGAAATGCAATTACTGTACTTTATTATAAGGTCATAAATAACACAGCAACACAGGGCATTTGTGTTGATGAGACAGAGCAGCTAAGCTTTTCACATTCATCTTCACATCCTCTGTAGATACTAGAGTATGAAGAAATAAAAAAAGGCCTTGAGGATTTTCTCAAGGACAGGGTTCCAACATAGTCTCTGAAAAAAAAGTCTTTATTTCCCTTAACATATATTAACTGTATTTAAACACAGCAAACACTGGACTGTAGGACGGTGCCTAAAAAACCCAAATCAACTGACAGCTTTTCACACTCAAATTCCGAGATGTTGCATCACCACATGTGTTTAAGGAGTTAGGAGGGTGATTAGGCTTAATTAAATTCTGTCTTCCAATAACATTTACCCCAGGAATGCAAATTAGAAATGCTGATTAGTTCTTCTTTTATTGTTGTTGTGATAAGCTCATTTTTTTTTTGGTTCTATTCTACTTGGGTTTTAGCATTATCTTTTAAGAAAAGAATTTCATAAATGCATTGTGGCCATATTACTGTAATAGTAGCCCATCCCTGTGTACTCATTTATTATAAATCAGGTCTGACAGGGGAAGAGCTTGCGGCAATAAACCCAAAGCCTCAAAAAGCAAAATGGGTTTTACTGTGTTTACAGGAAAATGCAAGATTGCGTATTACAGTCAAACATACAGCTTGTTTTAATTGTTTGCGTGTGGTATGCTAACATGGACTGAATAGACTATTCAGATTATCACTGTAGTTTTAAAGCTGTCATCAGTAATGTCCAAGGATGGACAGGAAAACCTTCTGTATAGTCAGCCTATTGGAATCCATTGCCTTTCCCCAGCAATTACTCTTCAATTGCTAGTCATTATCTCTTTATTGTCACAAATCTTCTATATTGACTAGACTTTTACTTTGTGTGAAAGAGGAAAACCTTTAAAAGGTATAGCGATTTGCTAACTGAGCATATTGATTTCCTTTACATTCACCTTTGCCATATATTTCTCCCCAATGTATTCTAAAAGCATTTTAACAAAACCTGTCATCTTGTATTGTACATACTGCTCGAGTGTCCTGTCCTCTCACATTGGCCTTGAATGGTGACTCTGTCATGCGGTAAAGTGTTAAAAAGCCTGGTGCTCCTCATTAGCTCTGTATAAAATGACACGCCTGGACACCCCCTTACAGGTCTTGGCTGTGTGGATGTGTAGAACAGATGGGAGCTCCAGGTCTACAAAACAGGAGGAGGCTGATAGATCATTCCACAGGCAGGTGGCCCAAATCGAGAAGAGAAAAAAAAAAAGGTCCATGGAGTTTCTGATTGCCTTTGAAAGTTTCAGCAGAGTAAATCAATGGCACCGCGGTGTATTGTCACCACTCCAATCTTATGCGCCACAGAAATGAATAACATGAGCATTCATTCTTACTGTATGTCTGGCTCAAAGTCTTAGAACCATAGAAACATATTTTATTTTGTTATACGTTTTGATATATCTCACTTCACATACTGGCATTAGGTAATTCATTGTAAGTAAAGAATGAAACACTCTGAGATATGCTGTTTTAGGAAAATAATCAATGCTGGTAATATATTACCACTACAATTTGCCAATGAATGTCTTTTTCTTGTCTTTTCAGTAAATATCGTCCTGTTAGTTCTTGTTGTCACTTGGGAAATAAACAGCAATAATTTTCCATCTTCCGTCCATCTAAAAGCTACTTGGATTAAAAAAAAAAAAAGCAACTTATCACGTTAACCATTAAACTAGTACGTACAAAGACTGTTGTTCGAAAAAATCTTCCGTGACAGAAATTCACTCTTACTGTACAATACGCTATCATCATCACACTATAATCATCATAATCAGCATCCATTTATTGATCTTTTATAATTAAGTTAAATAGTGGCTGCAAAGTAATTTGGATGATGTATTCATTTAGCAGATTTGTTTATGCGTTTCTTTTACTATGTACAAATTATTCATAACTGTATGATAACGAAACATCCATCAATGTGCGATAATTTACTCTCTTATGGAGACGTTTTGGTGTCTTGCAAATATACACAAACACACCCTGGATCCTTTAGTCTTCCTCAGTAATAAGAAAACGTATGGCAAAGATACAGTAATAATCTGATAATCTGATTGGTTGGTTCATTTTAGCAATGGTCCCTAGTTGAACTACAGAGAAAGCTTGTTAACAGAGCTAACCCCCACGGAAAAAAAGTTAAAAGGCGGGGAGGATGCTATTTTCTCATATTTGTCTATGCACACACTGTTGTGACTGTTGCTGTGAATTTATAGGTTATTGCAGCCAAAACATACAGTCAAGTCTTTAAATTTCCAACCTTACCTGCTTCTACCAAAAGCTTCTGGAGGCATCTAATTTCAGAACATACAGTATAACCCGAATTAACCCAAAGTTGGGACGTCTTTTAAATTTGAATAAAACGACTTTAAAATCACATGAGCCAATATTTTATTCACAATAGAACATAGAGAACATAGAGACTTTTATCCACTAAATGAGCTCATTTCAAATTTGATGCCTGCTACAGGACTCAAAATAGTTGGCACTGGGTCATGTTTACAATGGTGTAGCATCTCCTTATGTTTGCAAAACAGTTTGAAGATGTCTTTGCATTGAGGTTATGAGTTTCTAGAGTTTTGCTGGTGGAATTTGGTCTCATTCTTGCCTGAAATATAGGTTTCCAGCTTTTTCGGAATTCAAGTTGTATTCCTCTATCACAGGGGTTATCAACTCCAGTCCTGGAGGACCACTGCCCTGTACATTTAAGTGCTTTCTCTGCTTCCAGCACACATCAACTAAACTAATCAACTAATTAGCAGCCTTTCTTAATTGAAGTGTGTGGCAGCATTGGGAAAACACATAGAAAAATATGTAGTGCAGTGGTTCTGTCCAGTGGTACCATTGTGCTCTTGCGTATTATAAAATAGGTGTTAAGAAATTAAGCCTCCTGTTCATTCATTCATTTATTTATTCATTCATCAGTCTGATCCACCTGTCTATCAGTAACTGCTTTATACTGGTCAGGGAAGTGGTATCCAAGGAACACTGCGTTTAAGAAAGAAATATTCCCTGTATTCCTGCCAGTCCATGTCAGCGCAGTACACACACACACATATATATATACACACACACATACAGGTGGGTGGAAACCTACTCTGAAGAAATGTATGTCATTTATTTTATTGTTGCGTTTTTTTTTCCCCAGGCATTTCGATGGCCAGTCGCCAGTAAAGTGGACAGTAATGAGATGTTGGAGATCAATATATACAACTACAGCAAAGTCTTCACTAACAGGTGTGTAAATCTAAGTGAAATAAAGTGCAGAATAATTTAAACAGAAATATTTAGTGTTAAAGATTTTATCTGTATAAAGACATATAAAGATACAGATGCTTTCAGCGACGTAATTACTGAGATAAATCTAAGCTTTAGTTAAAGTGAAGGAAGGAATTCGATGAAGAGAATCCTTATCCAAGATTTGTTCTTCACCCATGTGTCACACTTGTTTGCAATGCATTCGTAGTCCTGGAGTAATTTCAGAGAGTATTGTGGTTCTTACCGCTAAATGAAGAAAAGAGTGTGTGTGTGTGTGTGTGTGTGTGTGTTCTGTTTACATTAATGATTTGTATGATGAGCTTTAAATGACAAAATCATGCCGGTGTGACAAAATTTTAATAAATCGGTTTATTACAGAACCATGCAGAAAATTTTACATACAAGTTTGAATGATCATAAAAGCGTTTACGACAGTCCTTGGTTTTATAGTCTAATTAATTCACACCCATTAAAAAGTAAATATTTGCAGCATGGGCCAATAAATGCCTAAACCTGGTGGAATTCTCTGCGTATCATCTCTGTATCCTCAGTTGTAACCTACTCGTTTTTAGGCCAGAAAAATAAGGGAAGGTTGCATTATGAAGCAAAGATCAGATTATGCATGCTTTTTTTGTTTGTTTGCTTTTAGAAAGCTTAGACTAGAGGTGTGAATTGGGACGGGGGAAAACGCAGTAGCTGTGAGAGTTGGAGGATTTAATTTTCATGCAGGTGCAAGTGAGTCTGACATGTGACTCCAATAAAGGCCATGTCCATTAACATATTGTATGTGCAGTCATCCTAATGAACCTAATTATATTGGAGTATAATCAATTCTGGTCCGAATTGTGGTGGTTACTAGATTATATGTAGGTTTTGCCCATACAAACAGGTAATGCCATTGCTTTAAAGCCTTAGGCTCTAAATTTAAAGCATAGTTTATGGTCCAGAAATGAGCTCCCTTACTTCTGCAACATTTCATTAAAGACAACTGCCTATGCATATGTAATTTTTAAGGAAGTACAAGTATGGGGTCAGATAGCGAGAAGGTAGGCTTTTCATTTAGGCAAATCGTTTAAAATGCTTTCGTCGTGTTTGTTTGTTCAATATATTCTACGGCCCTAGCGAGTGGATTTATCCTTAATCTATTTCCTGCAGTTTTCACTTTCATGCATCACAAGCTGTTTTTTATTTATATATTTATTCATTTCGCGTGGCAGGGGATGGTTATTACTTTTAGGCTCTTATCATTTAGCACCAGCATCTGTGACTGGCTGCTGAATCCTGTGTCCTGACACGGTGTGACACATCGATGAAATGCAGTTGAGATTTGGGGTGTGTGAGATTTGTGCTTTTGTGTGTGTGTGTGAGAGAGAGAGAGAGAGAAGGACGGACAGACACACAGATAGAGAAAGACAGAGAAAGAGAAAGAGCGGGCTATCTTGTTTCTGACCCCCTGCTGGGATGAGTCACTGTCAGAGCGATGAGCAGGATGTTTATAGATTTTCTGCCTCTTTTACCTCAGTGTGGAGTTGATGTTCATTAGAAATATCTGCTCTGTAAAGCCGAGGCAGTGACGAACTACATACATAATGCGGCTTAAGTACAAACTTCAGCCTCTCGAAATAAACGCGCAGCTTCCCTGTGTAATGAATTATTCACACCTTTTGTGTGTCTTATCTGTGAACACAAAGCAGCTCTGTTTTTACTTTAGTGTGGTAGAGGATGCTGCATGTCCAGGGCACAAGGGTGACATCATTTAAATTCTTCATTTAGAAAACAGTAATAAAAACCTCACTGAATAATCTCCATGCCATTGAGGTATAATTTATTCCCCTAACTCATTAGCTATCTAGTTGTAGCCCAACATGTGCGGTAGCATTGTTTATGTTTTATTTTTAATAGCCCACTTATTTAAGATCATTTATTTATTCATATGTACCATATATCAAAGATGAATTAGGGGCCTAAGCATTTGCAGGAAATATGTGGATTATTTAATCCATAACTGGTGAAAATAGTACTCTCTTGGTGAATACCATCATGTTAGAAACACTAAAATAATCATTGTCAAAAGTTGACCTAACAGCTCACCATGTACAGTACATTAAATAGTTTCAGAATTATTATTATTATTATTATTGTTGTTGTTGTTGTTGTTGTTTTTGTTGTTGTTGTTGTTGTTTTAACTTTAATT
Organism: Heterobranchus longifilis; assembly: GCA_028570985.1. Lineage (NCBI taxonomy): Eukaryota > Metazoa > Chordata > Actinopteri > Siluriformes > Clariidae > Heterobranchus > Heterobranchus longifilis. The sequence goes on from JAOVVB010000008.1 coordinate 20,223,706, forward strand.
TCCTAACAAACAGAACTTCATTGGACACATTGTGACCATTGTAAATACGTCAGAAACGGCCAGGTGGTGGCGCTCTGGTTGTCTCCTCACTTTCAGAACAGTCACTGTGAACAAAGAACAGTGGCGCTGAACCGTGAAGCTCTGCGCATCAGACCCGTGATCCTCTCTCTGGAGCAAAATGTCAGAGTAGAGTAGTAGGAAAGACGAGTGGAGGTTGTGATGCAAACACAGTCTGTCAATAATTTAAGAGCCGTTTAATCAAGACCAACCTCACGCCCTGGGACTTCTTCAACATTCATTTAGCTCTCTGGCTCTGAAAGTACTAGAACGTTCACCTCCTTCAGATCAGACTGAAGAGAGAACCCCAACCCAATTAACAACAACTAAAAGAAGCTGTGGAACAATCCAGCGAATTGAGACAGGCAATGCATGCAGTGGCTGAACCGTATGAGGTACAGTATAAGGTTAAGGGTCTTGCTCAAGCACCAAACAGTAACATCAACCCACAGCCACAACTACCTGAGCCACCACTGCCCCAAACCTGGAAAACCATTTTATGAGAAGAATATGAAAGTTTGGTGATCACCTGCTTTGATGTCATTTTGCAAGAAAATGTTACATTTTGCTCAACAAAAATTGTCATACACATTCCAAGGAACAAACAATTTCTCAATACTTTATTATACTGCTAAGAAATGCATGTAAAAAAATAAAAATTATATCAATTTAAAATTGTATAAAAAGACAAAGATCTTGTGGAATGTTATATGCTCTTATAGACAAAATCAGACATACAGTACTGTGCGAAAGTCTTGACCTACCCTTCATTTATTCATATTTTGCTTTTCAAAGAGCCCGATTTTGCTTCTTGTATTTCTAATGTAGCCTTAAGGAAAAGTTCTCTTCAGAGGTCCCATGTTCTCAGTTTTAATTATCAGATATTGAAAACTGTAATTCTAAATTTCCTCATATTCATCTTTTGTTTACACATTCATTTGACATGGTTATAATTTGTTTTGCACTTGCATTACCAGTTTTAACGAGCACTGCGGACACAAATCAGATGTCTGAACAAACATCAGATCTGAACCTGAACCACAGAATAAACACACACTTCTGTTTATTTCTCTGATACTGAACTGACTGCATTGTATTTCATGTTTATCTTATATTTTTAACTATTTTATTTTAAACCAAATTTTAAATAGTTTTAAAAGTTTCATTGAAAACTGTTTTTATTTTTATTTTAAATCAAAGTTTTATTGCTATTATTTTCTATTTCATTTTATTTAGATTATTTTCTTCTCTTTTATGTTAAAGCACTTTGAATTACCATTGTGTATGAAATGCGCTACACAAATAAACTTGCCTTGCCTTGCCTATATTTGAACATTATTTTTGGTGTAGGCCTTTTTAAAAGTAAGCCCGATCATCACTTCATTAATCCAAACAGAGAAGATCACGTTATTTTCTTAATTAACTGCCTTGGAGTAAATAATTCAAATATAGGAAAAGGGGTTAAATCATCTGAAAATTCCTGAAAGGACCAATGAATCATGGACTTTTTTGATATGAAGTTTTATTGCTTGGAGCCTCTTCCTGTTATATACAGTACGAAAAAACTGGGTCGAACTATGGCTGTTTTTTCAGACCTTGGTTGTTTCTGCGGTAGAGTTCAGTGATCGGTTTGATCTGCCAAAATATTTTTCAGACAGTAGTCCACCAGCTGACTATACAAGTCTAGGCTGTCAAGCAATTTGAGTCGATCTCCTCAGCAGCAAGAACACAAATTATGAGGATTAAATTAAAGAAATGAAAATAAATGTTTTACTGCAAAGTGATACAATTTAAAAATTGCCTGTTTATATAACAACCTTAGCAGCAACCTCATTTCCCCTCTCGTCTGTTCCAACCACTCAGCATTTAGCATCAGCAGTATACTAATCACCAGCCTGATCATCTGTCAACATCTGCACCTGTTTCTCACTGGCTCATGCCTTACTTAAGATGTTTTTTTATGCTTGAATGATTCATACTGTAGGTCTCGCTGTGAGGCTTAACAAACAAACAAAAAGACCCAGGTACAGGGACTGGATTAAAAATGAGAGCCAAAATCCTGCCAAAAATGAAAGCCAAAATAATCCTTTGGGAAGTCTGAAGAGAACTATTCCTTAAGGCTATATTAGAAATACAAGAAGCAAAAGCGGGCTCTTTGGAAGCAAAATATGAAGAAATGAAGGGTAGGTCAAGACTTGTGCACAGTACTGTATGTTTGTGTTTTGCAGCATGTCTATAAGAGCATATTACATTCCACAAGATCTTAGTCTTTTTTTTATATAATTTGAACTTTATATAATTTGAACTTTTTTCACATGCATTTCTCAGCACTATAAAAAATTATTGAGAAATTGTTTGTTCCTTGAAAAGTGTATGACCCCTCCATTTTGCACTTTATGACAAAACTCACTGCATCTTGAAAATTAATGAGGGTGTTGATCAACCTTTATGTATAAACACCTCTGTTCCAGCACATGTGGGTTTATGCCAGCTTGCGGATGCAGTGAAACCAGCCAATACTGTCACCTGGAAACTGAGGCCAGCATGTATTTTGATCAGTCATCTTCCTATGAAACATATGTTCTCAGTCAAGCATGGAATAAACTGATCAGACACAGAACAATGGCTGTAAATTCCCTGTTTCACTCAAACAAACAAAACAAAGCCATGTCCTGAAAAGAGAGGCTGAATTAAATTATAAAGCAGATGAAAGTCAATTGTTTGTTGCATGGGCGATCAATAATGCATAGATGCTCTTTTGAAAAGCACATGAGTAGTCAGAACCTGATCCCAGATCAGTGAATTATTCACCTGTGTGCCGGTTTGTACACTGCAATTCATTCCAGAGTTTATGGAAAAGCAGTCGATTTAGAGTGTAAGGACACACGCAGTGATGCATGTTTGTGTGTGTGTATTTTTTTTTTAGTTTACAGTTTTTTCTGATTGCTTAAGCACATTTTTTGTAACTATTGGCTATTTTTGCAAAACTCTACACACAAATAAG
>JAOVVB010000008.1:20230865-20242442 GCA_028570985.1 Heterobranchus longifilis
ATTTCCTTTTAGTAAAGGAACATTATATGTCCATGCATGATTTATACTGTACACTACTGTATATGCACATGTCCAGACTATTTGAACACGTAATATATACAGAAGGTCTATGCTTATGAGTACCACCTAAGTAACTGGTACAGATTAATTTGCTTTTATTTCTAAGATTTTATGCAGGGCTAATTTTATTAAATAATCACCTTTAATGTGTTCCAGATCAAAGCCAGATATTAAAATGGAGCCTGTTGCAGGAAGGCCTGTGGATTACCAGGTATGTCGTGAAAGGAAACTAACACTCAAAATAGCTGTAACTCCTCTATGTAGGATCTGCATAATTGCATGGCCTGCGAATATACAAATCAGTGTCCATTCCCTGTGTCTACTGTGGACCTTTGTCTGAAATGTAAATGCTGTGAGACACTGCATTAGATGCAAGACTTTGATGTTTTAGCCCTGATTATGTTCATGTCTGTGTGTTATGTGTCTATGCACATCATGTCTACCATGGAACCAATTTTATTTTAATGTGTAGGTGTAGGTGAATTTAAACATAGCCCAAAGCTTTCATGTTTTTTCCCCCCCAATTAAGATACAGTACCGTAGCTTTGATTTGGTACAAGCTGTACTGTGAATAAATATTCTTACATGCAGCATCAAAAAGGGAAGCCAAGTGAGAAAGGAAAGTTTTTATAATACCTATGATTGAATATGTAATTTTTCAGATTAGAGTTATGGTGATTGAGGCTCGCCAGCTGGTGGGGTTAAACATGGATCCTTTGGTGTGCGTAGAGATCGGAGAGGAGAAGAAGTATACATCAATGAAGGAGTCTACTAACTGTCCTTACTACAGTGAAGTGAGCATCCATTATAAACCCTGTTTATTTTACACTGTTGTTGAAGATACACAACATTAACTTTGTTAGGTGACTTTTTACAGAGTTTTCATTTAATAAGGACCTTTTTTCATTCGATGCTTCTCGATCTGGAATGTTTCTACTGTTCTTACCAATTAAACACTGGAGCGATCTCTATAGCTCCCTTGTGGATCTGTTAGCTTCCTGCCATTATACTGACTCCAGTATAATGGAGTGACTCAATTTTATTTTAAGTAGCTTTGCACAAATTGGGAAAACATGTCTTTGAGTTTTGCAGATTTAATAAAACTTGAGATGGTGGTTGTTAACATTTTTTGAATTATACTGAGGTGTAAGGCCCTGAGTTACTGTTTGGAAGGTCGCTGGTTCAAGCCCCAGCTACCCCAGGTTGCTGTTGTTGGGCCCTTGAGCAAGGCCCTTAATCATAAATGCTCCAGGTTCAGCATTTCATGGCTGACCATGTGCTCTGACCACAGCTGTGCTGGGATATAATATGTGAAGAAAGAGCCTCACTGTGCAGTAATGTATATTTGACAAATAAAGGCTCAACTTAACATTCATTGATGGTCAGTTAAAGTTCAACTTCTTGAAGGTGTTCCTTTATTAATTAATTTATTTATTTTTGGTATTTCTTTTGTTTTTCAGGTGCTAAATTATATGAAGCTTTTGAGATGCAGCCTAATGTTTTATACATACAGATGAAGAACAGTTAGAACAGACTATTGGGATAATATTTTAAAATGACTGTCTTGTTTAAGAATTGAACAGGTCTAAGGTTGTAGTTACAGTATATTTGCATACATTTCCCTGCAGTGAAATTGCAATGATATGTTCACTTTCATAATGGCATAACTTTCATTCTTTTCAGTACTTTGTCTTTGACTTCCATGTTCCACCTGATGTCGTATTCGATAAGATCCTCAAGCTCTCGGTGAGTACATTGCATTGGCCATAGAATAAGGAAATCATTGAATAAGAAATGTCCGTATAAAGTTGTATATAAAATGTCTATTTGAAACCTAAGCATTTGATGTTATTTGTTCTTATAATAAACCCGTAGGTCATTCATTCCAAAAACTTATTGCGAAGTGGAACATTAGTTGGCTCATTTAAACTAGACATAGGAACAATCTACTCACAACCTGGTAAGTAATAATAGAAGTAATAACAGTCATGTGACAATATTTCTGATGAATAAATAAATTGTTTATTTTACACTTATTTCTATTGCTTTGTTGTTGCAGAGCACCAGTTCTACCATAAATGGGCCCTGCTGACAGACCCTGATGACATCACAGCAGGCTGCAAAGGCTATGTAAAATGTGACATATCAGTGTTAGGGAAGGGGGACAACATTAAGACACCACACAAGACCAAAGAAGTAGATGATGATGATATAGAAGGGTAAAACCTCAAGTGACTAAACTGTGCAGATTATCTAAATGAGTTTAGTTCCAAAGATAACACATTACAGTTAAAAGTTTTAAGTCGAATAGGACATTCAATGGAATTTTAAGGAATGGTTGCATAGCTGTTTCATGGTCACAAACCCCAGATAAAAATATCCTTTCTATATTATTTTTCCTTTCAGGAATCTTCTGTTGCCTGAGGGTATCCCAACAGAGAGGCAGTGGGCACGCTACTATGTGAAGATCTTCCGAGCAGATGGCTTGCCCAAAATGAATGCCAGCATCATGGCTAATGTGAAAAAGGCTTTAATTGGAGAGAACAGAGACCTTGTGGACCCTTATGTTCAAGTGCAGTTTGGCGGGCAGAAGGTAAGCCAATTATGCATGAAACTGATCAATGCTGTGCTGAAGTTGCAGTGTATATAAGGTAAAAAAAAATAAAAAATCAAAGCAACAAAAATATTCTAAAATATGGCATTCCTGAACTGCAGCAAGTCAATTTGGCCAGGTTGTAGTAGTATCTCACAAACAAACTGTCTGACATGTGATTTTGGATGCATCACTGATAAAACAGCCTTCCAGCCAAGCTGGCACAGTCACACATGCAGCTTGTCTGTTTCACTTCATGGGAAGTTAACATAATGATATATTTACGTTGCAAATATGTCTCAAAGTACACCTCAAATAACCGATAATTAGTCAAATGATTACAGAAGAAAAGCAGTGTGAATAGAAGTTAAGCTCAATCTGCTTATCACATCATGGTAATGTGGAGATTTAATGAACAAGAGTTTGATGGGTTTAAAATACTGAATCAGATCACCTGTGCTTAGTATAAAATAATCAATTTGTTTAATGTATTCAAATTATAAATTGTAGTTTTTGAATGTTAAAAAAAATCTAAATAAGCCACAGAAATTTTTAAGGGGTGCTAAAGCCCCTCCCTGGTAGTGATGACTTACAGTGTTGGGCATAGAGACATCTACAGTACTTTGGTGTCACTTGCTCAATCCATGCCTGTTTGATTGATTCCTGAAGATCATGTACAGAAATTTGCCACAGAAGCTGGCAGTTCACTTTCAATAGTTGTAACCATGTTTGTGTAGACAGTGACCCCCTGGCAGCAGAAAGTAAAAGTCCTGCAACATAACTAAACCAGCTGATTCTAATTATCACAACTCTTCAGTGAAAACTAATTAGTGACATCACCTGTTTTATATACAGAACTATAATACATGGCATGTGGTGTCCTAATACTTTTGGCCACCACTGTTTTTGTCCTATATGGGGCATGTCAGATGTAGGGTGTAAAGTTTACACATTTTTCATGACCAATAGTCGAATATAATTTTTAATAGTAATCAGGGGCCAGGGGTAGTTTGGGGGTTAATGTATTGGTCTGCTGACCAGACGGCCTCTGGTTTGAGCACTGAGGTGTCGAGCTGGCAACCCGACCCTATAAATAACTGCCACAGAAACGACAGATATACTGCATACCCGTCACCCGATGTCCTGGGCAGCACATAGATGGATGTCATGTCCTGTTATGTCACGTCAATGATAACCAGACACACACGTCCCTCTCATTTTAAGATTTAATTGATTGTAAGCAAGCTGGTGTTCACGGAAGGAATCATCTAGAGCCAATGCTTCAAATAAGTTATTAGCAAGCATTTAAGGAGTAGCAAGTATTATAAGCTAACATTGGATTACAGCTGGGTTGTACATTTAAATTAGAAATTGTACATTAACAATTATACAGTACATTTTAATCAGTTAAATTCTTAACAGCAATTAATCAATTAATCATTAACATTTCCAGTCATCTATGATGATGTGTGAGGCTTAATAACAAAGCTGTCTAGCTTCTTAAAAGAAATGCTGAAATGATAAGAGAAGAAATAAAAATGCAAAGATCGGATAACATAATACACATGAGCACACAGACTAAACTGTTATACAATACTGTATATGTCTAATGCTGCTGATTCCTGTATGGAAGTAGATCTTTATATGTATGTGTGTGCACAGGGGAAAACCACAGTTCAGAAGGGCACTTATGAACCCAGCTGGAATGAGCAAGTCATCTTCACTGAGATGTTCCCACCACTGTGCAAACGCGTGAAAATTCAGATCCGGGATTCAGACAAGGTTAACGACGTTGCTATAGGAACTCATTTTATTGACCTGCGCAAGATTTCAAATGATGGAGACAAAGGTACAATTAAAGGCCATGTTGTATGGGAACTTTGACTTGGAGACAGATTGTATACTTATGGACCACTGTTTTATACATAAGCAAGGAAATTTGCAGAATCATGTTGGCACCCCTCTCTGTCCCTTCTTCAGGCTTCTTACCCACGCTGGGGCCAGCCTGGGTGAACATGTATGGCTCCACACGCCAGTACACGCTAATGGACGAGCACCAGGACCTAAACGAGGGGATCGGAGAGGGTGTGTCCTTCAGGGCTCGTCTCCTCATTGGTCTTGCCGTGGAGATCTTGGATACATCCACCTCAGATGTAAACATATCCACTGAGGTCCAGGTGGAGCCCATCTCAAATGTTTCAGAAGTAAGATAATAAATATTGCAGAATATTTTACAGAATTAAAATACACCAGAGTCTGACTTAAATACTGGAAAAAAAAAAACTGAATTATTGAATAGCTAGTTTGCCATGTGTTCTTGACTTAAGGTAATGCATACTTTTTTGTTTTTAGAAAATTATGGTAGCGTTCAAAGTGTTGGTATATATGTGAATTCGTTTACTTTCACATTCATTTCTACTCATCATGCTGTTGTGAAAGAAATTTTAAAAAATGGTGCCATTGGTTACCTTCCAAAGTACTTTTTGAAAAAGTAGCTCTACGTTCACAATATAATGTGCTTATGGGAAAAGAACATTACTCTTAGTTTTTAAATCATTTTGTAATAGATAATGAGGAATTACTGAATATCAACACAGTACACATCAGTTTTTGAGTGATCTCTCTTATATCTAACTAATATCATTGGGGAATCCAAAATTAGTTATGCTTTTTTAAAAGTATATATATATTTTTAATGTCTTTTTATTACGTCAATGTGACTAAGCAAATTTCTCTTTTGGCAATGTGATGATTCAGATACATCATGGACATCACTATGTATTTGAGAGTCTGTGTCTGATATGAAACAGATTTCATCTGGTTTATGTTCATTTCAGTAGTTGCAGAAGCACACAACTTAATACTAAAGTAAAAGTACAAATACTTGCCTAAAAATGTACTCCGCTACAAGTAAAAGTATCTTCATTTTTTTTAACGCAAGTTAAAGTACTAAATACAGTGGGACCTCGGATTGCAAGTAACGCGGTTTGCGAGTGTTCCGCAAGACGAGCAACGATTTTTAATAAATTTTGACTAGAAAAATGAACAAGTCTTGGTTTACGAGCACAGAGTATCATGTATCACGCATGTGCTTCTTGTTTTGACGCCGAGCGTCACGTGATCACAACTAAGATTCTCTCCCTCTTACGCTGCGGAATTGTGGGTAATCGTCTCCCCTGCTGGGTCTTAGTGCACGTCTCTTACTGGTATAATGCACGTGTGTTCTGTTTACTATAACACTGTGACCGTGTGTACATGTAAAACATAGTTAATTTTGTGTTTGTATGTGCGTGTGTACAGCGCGCGTATACTGTTTCTTATAACACACGTGTAAAGCAAAAGAAAATCTCACTAGAGAGGTTAAAGATCCATTTTCTCTCTCCCTCTCTGTATCAGCATGCACTGTCATTAGACACCATGCCCCTTCACACACACACACACACACACATACACACTTCCTCTCGCCTTAACGCACACACCCCTCCTCACCTCCTCCCCTCACTTTCACACACACACACACACACACACACTCTCTCTCTCGCTAATGGAAACACTGCTCTGTCATGATTTTTTCAAAGGTAAAGTGCAGGTTCATTTGTTTTATTTTTACTTTATATTTTGTATTAATTATTTTTCTGTATTTATTTTTTGGGGCTGTGGAACGAATAATTTGAGTTTCCATTATTTCTTATGGATAAATTCTGGTTTACGAGTGTTTTGAAATATGAGCCCGCTTCCGGAACGAATTATGCTCGTAATCCAAGGTTCCACTGTATGTGCTTTAAATACAACGTATAAGGATTTCATAAAGAAACTGCTTTTTGGATATCTATTCAACTGATATGACATTAATTAAACAAATGTGGCTAGCATTGTAGTTAGCATCTTTTATTCCTTTTTAGCATAGCCAGCTACTTCTCCCCAGCAACCATTACTTCTCTTTGTCATGTCTTCACTTTGGTGCACATTCACTACAACCAGCCAGTGATTCCTGTACACTAGGACTGCTTGGACTGGTGGAATTGTTTAGTTTTTCTCCTTCCTATTTGTGTTGTAGCTCAGTCAGGATATGGTGTGAATGACAGCGTAAACGCTTATATTTAGGTTAGGAAATCAGTGCATGTATGTGTAATCATCATCTGAAAATGCTTATGTAAAGTACAAATACACACACACATATGCAAAAATTACATTACAATTACAGTGACAAAGAAGTTTAACTTAATAACTTGCCACTTGTGAGGAAATCAGGCTTAGATGTCTTTTGGCAGAATAACTACATTAACTGGTAGATGTATTAAAGTGGCTTGTTACACAACTTAATCATTCCATACATGTGCCCAAGGGTAGAGACCCTAAGTCCTGAGTCTTGCACATTTCCGACTGTCAACACTAGTTCAACTAATCTGCTGATTAACAGCCCTTCCTGAGTGGAAGTGGGTGTGTTAGAGCAGGAACAACATTAAAAATGTGCGGACCGGGGTACTCCAGCACCAGGTTTTGGAATCTACCAATATATTAGTATAACTGTTTTCATTTTATTTCATTTTTTTTTTGTAATTGTGGAAGTAGACCTCCAGTTCCTGACCAATTAATAATTAGCTTTTAAGCCGTCAGTATGGATTTAAATAGGTTTTTAGAACAGAACACTCAGGAAAGTCTCTGACTTTGACAAGTTTCACTCTTCTTATGATAAAGCTTAGTCTGTTACATCCAAAACATACTTGCAGATAAATTGGCTACTCTAAATTGCCCTTATGTGTGAATAGTGGAGAAATAACCGATACCGTATCTTCAGGTTTGGATTTCATTTTGTCCGGGTTGCATTTGGGCCCCTGGGATCTCAAAAAACAAACAAACAAAAAAAACATACTATACTGTATGTTTTTTTTTCCCCCCAAGGGGTGAGAAGTAGTTGCTGATCCGCTTCTTTTCATAATGATTCATGATTCCTCCCATCTTCTGCTTCAGCAGATTCTCAATTAATAATTTTACCTTGACGCATTAAGAATAAAGATTGTCGTGTTCTCACCTCAGTATTCCTACTCACAATATATTGAACACTCTTTCAACACTACTCCTCTACACGTGTATACTGTAATGGTTTATAATCCCATGATCCAATGGAGTTCAGTTTGAATCTTGATGAATTGGGTATTTATACAAAATTATAAAGATGTTCTGATAACCTGCTGTATACGTGCCATAACCGTGTTAAGCACTACAGGAACAGAATATAAACGTAATGCTGTCTTCTACAACGTGACATATACAGTACATGGTCAAAGCACAAGCCTAATGAGGTGGTTGTGAGAACTCCAGTGATATACTATAGCAATGGACATGGTGACATCCTAATGGCAACTCAGTCAGGATCTAATCTTTCCCACCTGCAGCATGCTTGTACTGTAGTACTGTATGTTAATGAAGTCCTTAAGAGGTTATGCTGTTAACTGCTCTATGCCGTCACTGTTATATACTTAAGTTCTTCCTCCTTCTAGCTCTGGCTTACTGTATGTCCTCGTCTGGCTTTTTTTTAGACATGTCCAAAAAAAGCGTTGCAGCTTCATATCAAGGGAGAAAATATCACACACTTTATGATGGTAATTTCTAAGAGTCCTCATATTCTCTTTGTTCAGGTTTCAACTGGGAAAGTAGAGGAGTTTTTTCTTTTTGGATCCTTTTTAGAGGCTACTATGATTGACAGGAAGATAGGGGACAAACCAATCAACTTTGAAGTCACTATTGGTAAGTATTGGTATGATATTATCCTGAGAAGGGGGCACAGTGTTGTACAGTAGTTAGGACTGTTGCCTTGCACCTCCAGGGTCCAGGTCCGATTCCCGGACAGGTTCGATTCCAGTCCAGTTTGCATGTTCTCCCCGTGCTTGGTGTGTTTCCTCCGGGTACACCCGGTTTCCTCCCACAGCTCAAAGACAAATTAGGCTAATTGGCGTTGCCAAATTGCCTGTAGTGTGTGAATAAGTGTGCCCTGTAATAGCTTGTGCCTCGTACTCTGCCTCGTGCCCTAAGTCTCCTGGGATAGGCTCCAGGTCCCTCGACCCTGTATACAGAATAAAGTGGTATAGACAATAAAGTGAAAGCAGTTCCAAGGTTGTTGATTTCATGTTACTGGAAATTTCATAACATTATGCTTAAAAATTATTTGACTGAAGTACACTTAACCACAAGTTTGAGCTAAATAACCTTTCCAATTATGCCTTCCTCTTTTCTAGGTAACTATGGTAACCAGCTTGATGGTGTAAGCAAGCCAATAAAAAGGAATAAGAAGGGCAAAAGGGATGGTGAAGATGAGGCGTCTGAGCTGATACATAACTCCAGTGATGAAGATCTTGAGGAGGAAAGTGATCTGGCATCTCTGTCCTCTACCCCTCCCATGAAGCCTGTAATTACTGACAGGTCAGTCTCAGGAGAACAGAGTTGATGCTTGTGGGGTAAAAGGGCAAAGATTAAGGAAAGTATATAGACGCATCCTTCTGATGTTATTAATTCAATGATACTGTAAGTGTAGTAAGTGGAATTTTTTTGCCCAGAATGAAATAAAAGAATCTATTAGTTTTGTTGTTAAACACTGTGCATTTTGCTTTTTTTCAGCAATTACTTCCATTTGCCATATTTCGAAAAGAAGCCTTGCATCTACATCAAGAGCTGGTGGCAAGATCACAGACGACGTTTCTACAACTCGAACATCATCGACAAGATTGCAGATAAACTAGTAAAACAATTTGTCCTTGTGTTTTCCACAGTACAGACAGATACATTTGCCATAAAGGGTGAATAAATATTTTTCCCAGCTCAGGTGACATGTGTGTTTCATAGGAAGAGGGTCTGAATGATGTTCAGGAAATTTTGAAGACAGAAAAGGCTTATCCTGAACGCAGACTGAGGGGTGTCCTGGAGGAAATGAGCACCGGCTGCAAGTATGTATGCATAAACCCAGCCAAAATCTCATTTAAAAATATAAGTAATAGCAAGTATAGCAAGTACACTCAACAAATTGTCAAATGTACTAAAAAATAAGTTTGTAAATGTACACACACACACACACACACACACACGTCCTCTCGCCTTCACGCACACACACACATAAGTTTGTAAATGTACACACATACACACACATACATACACACACACACACACACACAGAGCACAACCTGTATTTTTGTTTTTTTTTACAAAGAAAGTGGAGAAATCAGCAAAACCAAGAGTGACAGTTCTAACAAAAAAATTTATTACATTTTTGTTTATTTTTGTTTAGGATTAGGTTTAGATTAATTGGAGCATCCATTGTACAAGACAAACAAGAAAAATAATACATTAGATTATGTAATTATTATATAGATACATTTATAGAGTCAAAAAGTCTTGTGGTGTTGTACAAAAATGATGCGAACTTCCTGATAATTCTAATTCAAGCTTCTAACCACATTATGATATAATAATAATAATAATAATAATAATAATAATAATAATAAAGCAACAACAGCAGCTTTATTAGTTAGTTTATTATGATATACTATGAATTATTTAGTTTAGAATGTATTTATTTTAGAAACATTTCATATTCTTCTATTTTTGTTCTCATAGTCGATTTCTCACACTGACCAATAAGGATCAGAATCAATCTGGTGTAACCAAATTGGATCGTGAAAGGCTGAAGTCCTGTCTAAGAGAAATGGTATGTCTATTCACATTATATTTACAAAATACACAGTATTTATGTAGAAGTAATAAAAACTCAAACATGATGACCTCAATGTGTTTCGTTGTGTTTTTTCGTAGGAGAGCATGGCCCAGCAGGCCAAGACCATGCGCTCACAAGTGAAGAAAAACACTGTACGAGACAAACTAAAACTGGCTCAGAATTTCTTGCAGAAGCTTCGGTTCATGGCTGATGAGGTCAGGTGACCAACAACTTCTATAGTTTTCCTATTACATCACATTACATCATATTTGAGAAAATATCTGTTTTTTTTTTCAGCCGCAACACAGTATTCCGGATGTCTTCATATGGATGATAAGTAACAATAAGCGTATAGCGTATGCACGCATTCCTTCAAAAGACATCCTCTACTCAATTGTAGATGAGGAGACGGGTAAAGACTGTGGGAAAGTCAAAGCTGTCTTTCTCCGGGTAAGTCCCTTTGTTTCAGCCTTTTTCACTAAAGTTTTAATTATCCTGTTTGATTTTTCTGAACAGTCGAGCTCTAAAAGGAGATGACTACATCAATATAGCATTCACATAGTACTGACTTTTGTACGCTTTATGCTGGTGTTACTGGAACTTCTATATGGTTGATAATAAAATTTTGATAATATGCAGTTACCTGGAAAGAAGAGCTTTGGCCCAGCTGGCTGGACCGTTCAAGCTAAGATGGAGTTGTACTTGTGGCTTGGTCTGAACAAACAAAGGAAGGACTTCTTGAGCGGCCTGCCCAGTGGCTTTGAGGAAGATAAAGCAGCTAAAAGCACAGGCCTACAGTCTGTGCCTCCCATTAACCTCATCTATAACAGTAAATATGCAGCCCGATGTTCCTCTGTTTTAAGTCTTTGAGAGAGAGACTGAGAAGCTTTCCCAAGTATTGGCAACCCAAAATCAGACCAAAGTTAAGGTTTTGCCTATTAAGTTTTATTGGGTTCCAGAGGAAGACAGTTAAAAAAAACTTGATACTACTATAGGGTTATATATTGTATTATTAAATGAGAATAAAAGAAACTTTAAAAAGTCAGCCATTATATACAGCCATGGGCAAAAGTTTTAAGGAAAAAAGTTTTACCATCAGTCCTGTGTCATGCCTACAGTAAAGCATCCTGAGACCATTCATGTGTTGGGTTTCATCAGTGCCAAGGGAGTGGGCTCTCTCACAAGTGTGCCTAAAAACACACACCCTTGTTTTTAGGCA
>JAOVVB010000008.1:20242542-20253987 GCA_028570985.1 Heterobranchus longifilis
TGCCTAAAAACAAGGGTGTGTGTTTTTAGGCACACTTGTGAGAGAGCCCACTCCCTTGGCACTGATGAAACCCAACAAATGAATGGTTCAAAAACATAATTCGAGTGCACGTTCTACAACCATCCAAGAACAAACTATGTCTTTTTCTGTATGATTGAGCAGCTTGCCATTAGGCAAAAGTGATACTGTAACTAAGTGGCTCGGGGAACAAAACATCAAAATGTTGAGCCCATGGCCAGAAAACTCTCCAGACCTTAATCCCATTCACAACTTGTGGTCAGTCCTCAAGATGTAGGTGGACGAATAAAATTAATTGAGAAGAATTAATTACGCGAGAATGGACTGGCATCAGTCAGGATGTGGTCCAGAAGTTGATTAACAGCCTTCCAGGGTGAATTGTTGTCTTGAAAAAGCAGCTCTACAAATATTGACTCTTTGTCTAAACTTAACGTAATTGTCAATAAAGGCTTTCAAAAATTATTAAATACTTTTACTTATACTAAAGTATACCATAGTAACATCTGACAAAAAAATAAATAAAGCATTTAAGCAGCAGATTTCAGGAAAACTAATATTTCTGTCATTCTCAAAACTTTTGGCCATGGCTGTATTTATAAAAAAGTAACATATGCACTTACTTTTCATTTAATAGCATTTTTTTTCATTTAAAATGCTCAGTGTTGAATTACCACCCAGAATTTTATATTAACATCAAAGAGGGTTTATACATGTTGAAATACAATTACCTCTGATAAATCAGAAGTGATAAATCAACACTGTTTATAAAAGTTTATAATACTGTAATCATAAGAGGATCTGTACTTTTTTTCTTTCCAGTACAGATCCTTTTATTATTACAAAACAGACTAATTTATTATTATTTTATTTGTGCATTGTTTCCTTGATAAACAAAAAAAAATCTCGGAAGTTTACAAAATATTTTTGTTAATTCATTAATTGTTATCTTAAACAATATGATTGCTCATATGAAGAGATTTTCGATGTGCTTTCTGTAGTATACCTTAGGAATACTTTACATAAAAGCAATTATTATTTCATTTACATCTTTCTTAAAAGCTTTTATTGTTTTACCTCTCTTTAGGTATGCAAGTGTTCCAGCTAAGGGCTCACATGTATCAGGCCCGTAGTCTGTTTGCTGCTGATGATAGTGGCCTGTCTGATCCTTTCGCACGGGTCTTCTTTTCCACTTACAGCCAGGTCACGGAGGTGTGTAAATATATAAATCTCTTTCTTTTCTACTTCATGCTATACTCTTCACGGTTCTACATTCTACACATAAGCCTTAATCTGTTGGCTTGTTTCAGGTACTCAGTGAAACTCTTTGTCCAACGTGGGACCAGCTACTGGTGTTTGATAACGTTGAGCTTTACGGTGAAGCCAGTGAACTCCGCGATGACCCTCCGATCATCGTCATAGAAATTTATGACCAGGATACTGTGGTACGGTTTTGATTTTAATTCCTTTATTTAACTTCAGCTGTAATGCAGTTTTGTAATGGAGGGATAATGAGCCCTCGTTTCACTGCGATAAGAGTTTGTTGAAATGTTTGCCATTGTCCTGACCCAGTGATTGTTCCTGTTTAACTCTGACCCTGCCTTGTTCTTGTACAGCTATTTTTGATGTAAAAGAATTCTGTAGTACAGATGCTATCCAAATTCAAACCAAAACAAATAAGTTAATTGGAAACTTGAATATTTTTTTGTTTGTTTTTATCAAAACACTTTTTTAGAATTTGAGTGACAAACATTTGAAAGAAGGGGGAAAAAAACGTCTCAGATATCTCAGATAGCGCAGATACAGTATTTAAAATTGCTAGAATTACGATCACGAGACTCTGTGGAATTGATCTGGCTGCATATAGTTTAAGAACTCCCGGTTTACAACGGTAGTTAAACTTCACAAGGCGCATCATACAGAATGTGGACTGAGTAGGGGCTAGTTAGTTGGCCCTTACTCATATAGTCGTCTATAGTCTTGTTATAGGGATTGTCAGACCTATTTTTACTGAGGATTTGAAATTGCGGACTCAATTCATGCAAAGGTTGTTTTCTGCTGTGATATACCATAAACTGCAACGGTACAGCAGTTTGAGCAGCGGCAGCATGGCAGTGGGAGTAATAGAGGGCTAAGCAAGCATGTAGCACATTAGCAACAACGCCCGAGAGTTTTGTCATATGCTAGGGATAATTCCACTGGCACTGCCACCCCTAAATTGTTCCGTTTGCCTGACTAACTTGCAATTCCTTTCTTTTTGTGATTAGGTATGTTGGTGCTTTAATGAGTGTGCGAGTTGCAATGAAAAGAGCAGCAAGCGTTCAGAGTGCTCATTTGCTTTTGTCTCATGCTTGACAGTACCTCTTTATAACACTTCACACAA
Source organism: Heterobranchus longifilis (assembly GCA_028570985.1). Taxonomy (NCBI): domain Eukaryota; kingdom Metazoa; phylum Chordata; class Actinopteri; order Siluriformes; family Clariidae; genus Heterobranchus; species Heterobranchus longifilis. Next base: position 20,244,941 of record JAOVVB010000008.1, read on the forward strand.
TTCTCGTTTGCAAAACTACTATTAAAGCACTTAACATAATTACATTTTCATTGCACTTCAATCCGGGACATTAGATAAGGTTCATCAGAGCTGTGGAATGTTCAAAGTAACAAATTTCTGTCGCACAAAATGTTTTATTAAACTTAGTTTCTATTATTTAGAAATGCTTCTTGCAGTTGAGAGTCTTTATATCTCTCGGTTCTAACGCAAGAATCTCTGAAATCATATCCATGAGTACAGTACAGTATGTGCCAACAGTGACCCCCAGTGTTTGTGAATGGATCGTCATAAGAGTGTATTATATGCAGGGAAAAGCCGAGTTCATTGGCCGAACTTTCGCCAAGCCCATAACTAAGATGGTTGATGAGCATTACGGCCCGCCACGATTCCCTCCCCAGTTGGAGTACTACCAGATCTTCAGAGGGAACTCCACTGCAGGAGAGCTGCTGGCTGCCTTTGAGCTTTTACAGGTACAGATGTACAAGTGTTGACTGCTCACGTTAATGTGTAACATTTAAAAATAAAATGCTTATGATTCTTTTAAATGATGAAAATAGTTTTATTTATAATATGCATTTAAATAATAGGTTTCATTTTAATAGTTTGATTATGCCCTTAAAAATCTCTGGTTAAGAGGTCTATGAAGATTATTTTGCAATTAAAATAAATGTATCTGATTTAAAAAAAATGTTTGTGAGCTATTTTAAAGCTTTGCAACCCCTCAAATCTGGGTGTTTTTTTTCAGCAGACAATCTGTCTTTCGTCACTAGCTCTCAGCAAGTTTTTTGCCTGTTAGATTGACTTCGATTTGATCTGATTTCTGGCAGTTGCACTTGATTGCGAAAGGCATTTATGTAGTATTTTGATGAGATATTGAGGAGAACTTTATTGCCGGCATTGAACCCTTTCTCATACACAGATCGGACCAGCAGGAGTAAAAGATCTTCCTCCTCTCGATGGGCCAAATGATGAAGACCACGGTCCCATCCTACCGGTGCCTCTGGGAATACGACCTGTCCTCAGCAAATACAGAATAGAGGTAACAGTCTCAATGATCGAGTTTACACACTGCAGATAATCAGACTAATTGCTGAGAGTAACTAAAGGCGTTTTTGAGACTGTGTCAGACTGAGTATCTTCATCACATTCACATTATAGGTCCTGTTCTGGGGCCTGAGGGACATAAAGAGGATTAACCTGACACAGGTGGACAAACCTCGTGTAGATATCGAGTGTGCGGGAAAAGGTGTCCAATCAGCTCTCATTCAAAACTACAAGAAAAATCCAAACTTCAGCACCCTGGTGAAATGGTTTGAAGTGGTGAGTTCTGTCTGATCTAAATAGCCCACATCCCAGATAACAATTTTAGCTCAGCAGAAGGTTTGTATATAAAAGCAGCATTGTGCCATTAGGAAGTTCCTGTTCTCAGAATGTTCAGTTTGTCAGATTTGTTATTTGCTTGGTGAATGATATAGAAATCACTTCTGTAAGACGAAAAATTAATGGCCCCCTGTTAGTGTATCTGGCCGCCAGTCTGCCACAGTACTGGTGTGTTCCCAACTCCATTAAATTAAAGTAAAACAAACACAAACATAGCCTACTATTCACCAATCTATTATATTGCCATTTAAAAAATTGCTATTGAACACAAATACAGTACATTTTAAATGACCATTCATATAACGATTTACAAATTATAAAAAAATTAAATGCATAAGAAATTAACAGAAATTGAGAACCAAATAAAAAACTAGAGTGGCCAAAAGCATTAAGACAACATATGCCATGGGTTATAATTCTCCCTGTGCACACAACAGGTTGTTTCACTAATTAGGTCGAGCATATTCAGCTGAATAGTTGTGCTAATTAGAATCAGCTGGTTTAGTTAATAGAGGTAACAATCATGTAGCAGGAGTTTTAATTTCTGAAGCTAGGGTGTACACCTCTGCACAAAAACGGTTCAAACTAGAAAATTATCAAGTGAATTAGCGAACTTCTACAGCAAATTTATGTAAATGATCTTCAGGAAGCAATCAAGCTGGCTACTACAGATGTCTTTTTGATGCTGTGCCCAGATAGACCCAGCAGGTTTTTTGAACCATAAGGAACTTAATACTAAACACTGCAACTTCTTTGCAAAAAAAAAAAAATGTACATATACGTATATTATTATTATCTTGAAAAATTTGTGAATGTCACTAAAACACTGAAATTCCCTTTTGTCTCAATTCTTTTGCCCATCACTGTATATAGGCCTATAAAACACTCACTCACTGTCTATACCGCTTTGTCCTGTATAGTATACAGGGTCACTGGGGGCCTGGAGCCTATCCCAGGAGACTTAGGGCACGAGGCGGAGTACACCATGGACTGGGTCCCAGTCCATTGCAGGGCACACACACACTCACACACGTAATTAAACTAACTTGCATGTCTTTGGACTGTGGGGGGAAACCAGAGTACCTGGAGGAAACCCACCAAGCGCAGGGAGAACATGCAAACTCCATGCACACAGAAACAGGAATCGAGCCCAGACCCTGGTGGTGCAAGGCGACAGTGCTAACCAATACGCCACCATTCTGCACATATAAAACACACTAGCCATAGCAGTGTTGTCTAGTTTCCTGCTAATTTTCGTCTCTTTTTAAAACATGGTAGTGTCACTCTTTCTTGAAAAGAATGTAATTTGCTTTGAAGCTTAACTATTTGCATTTCACCTTTAATCCGATAACATTTAAGCTGCCTGCTGCAATGCAACAAATGACCTGTGACCTGTGTCATCACATGATAATTTTACATATTTGCTTGATCTTTGATTTTTCCTCCCTGTAATAGCAGTGGGAAACAAATGACACAGCATTTTTTAAAAACCCAGGAACAATTTTTTTTAAATAAAATTATCCTTAACAGTCCTTAACAGAAAATATAAAATACATGACTCTGTTAGCTTGGATGCTTTGTTGCTTTGACTTGCTTCTTACAGAAGGTGAGTCACGCTGTCTCCAAACATTATATTGCAGGACCTACCAGAGAATGAGTTACTACATCCGCCTCTGAACATACGAGTGGTGGATTGCAGAGCTTTTGGACGTTACACCTTAGTGGGCTCACATGCTGTCTCCAGCCTTCGCAAGTTCATCTACACACCGCCAGATAAGCGGTCCAACAACTGGGCCAATACAGGTACTAGACTCAAATGTGGCTAGGAACATTAACCAGTGCTTTAAAACTTTCTCTGTTAAATCTTCTTGCTCTTACAACTTTTTCTTTAATCGCTCAACTAAACTACCTAAAGGGAAAAGATCGAAGGGGCATACACAGCCTGAAGGAGTCTCCTGCACTTAAATTTTGACTTTCCAGTTAGGACGAAGTTTCAGCAATGTAGTCTGTAAAACATGCACTGTAATCCTAGTTCCTTTACTGAGATTTACAGGGATAATAGTAGTATTAAAGATTGTACAAAGAAAAATTCTACAGGTATATTTTGAGGACTATATACTCACTCTCACTCACTCATTGTCCATACCGCTTTATCCAGCTTTATTCAGGGGGGCCTGGAGCCTATCCCAGTTGACTTAGGGAATAAGGCGGGGTACACCCTGGACAGGGTGCCAATCCATTGCAGGGCACACACACACACATACACACACTCACTCATTTACACACTATGGGCAATGTGAGAACACCAATTAGCCTAACCAATTAGCCTATAATCAGTAGGTGGAAACCTTGAGAGGAACCAGACTCAGCAGGGAACCCATCCTCATTTGGGTGATAACAGGAATTGTTTTGCAGTCATACTGAGTATTAGGCAGCTGGACGGTCAATATAACAGATAACAGGTTTGAGGTACTGTGGAGTCTGTGTGGTTATTGGAGGCTCAAGTACAAAACTGTAGAAACATTCTGTTAAACTATGATGATTAACTGGGCTGCATTTTTTTTTTTACAGTGCATGCAAGTTTGAACAGTTTCTCTTTCCCTTACTCTGCTAATTTCAATTCTTCACTTTTCTCTCCACTGTGCTCTTTCTGAACTGCATTGGTGGCACTGTCCTGTCCTCCTTACTGGTTTTTGACATTTGGGTGCTCATTTACACCTGACACTGTCCCCTACAGCAAGACTGGCCAATGGCCTCATGGCTCTTACCAATGGCACATCCCGTTCCCACCCCTACTCTCACCCCTACTCTCACTCCCCAGGTGACATTGTGGTGAACATGAACCCTGAGGCTGGTTTTAAGAAGATGGACACTGTGGTCAAACTGGATCCTGTGAGTCTCTCCATGATGGCTTTTATATAGTCCACATAAAAGTAATTATAACATGACAAGCATGTTTGCATGTCCAGGTTAGTACTAGAAACATTATTTCATTGTTATGCTGGTGTGAAATTGTTTGTCTTGTTTGAAAGTTGTGCTTTTATGTTTGTTTCATGTGGCCTCCTGTCTGTAGACCTCTGATGCTGTTGTTAAAATTGATTCGGTAAGTTCCTGTATGTAATTAGTCACAAAAGCTTTAGATAGACACTTTATTGTCATTGGATTTAGGAACAATACGAAATTCGGTTTAGCAACAGACCAATCGATGTAGCAGGATTAAAATTAATATATGGAAAAATTAAGTAAAAATCTATCATCTTAAATTCAAGCTAAGTAAATAGAACTATATTTGTAATATAAAAGTTATGTAATGGATAACGGCACATAAAATATTCTGTCATAACATAAAATCAATGGCAATTTACAGTCGATTAAAAAAACAAACAATGGATTTGAAGTGTTTTAAAGTAACAGCAATGCCTTTTTTACTCCAATAGAATGAGGATGAAAAAGAAAAAGAGAAGAAGAAGAAGAAAAAGAAAAAGAAGGGAGAGGAGGTAGAGGAAGAGGAGCAAGATGAGCGCCTGTTGGACTGGTGGTCCAAGTACTTTGCATCAATAGAGACAATGATGGAGGTGAGAGACTCTGTCTTTCCTTAGTGTAGGAGTTCTTCCCTTTCAGACTAAAAACGATCGTGATTTTTGATGAACTCTATTTTGTAATACAGAATCTGCGTGCTCAAGAAGCAGCCTTGGCCGAGGCAGAAGAACGAGAGGATATGGAGATCGCTGCAGAAGTGGCTGGTAAACCCAATAAAACATATAGTTACAGTAGCATGCACATGGCACTGTGTCCTAAATGGCATCATGCTTTACGCTATTACTTTTACTCACCCCATATTTGTTGTTTGTTGCCACTTTCTTGAGGTATGTCGCAGAATTCACGTGTTTATGTACTTCTTGCCATGAAAGTTTACTCCAGGCACACTTTAGTTAAATGATTCCATATTATATACTGTATATATATATATATATATATTTATTTTTTTTTTTAAACAATAAATTTACATTTGATTGAGAATTGAATTAGATTATATATTATATATTATAACTCTCATGGCTTGAAAAGATGTAAGGTGGCCATTGACGTCTCCCATGCTGTCCATCTTCTTCCGCTTCCACATGCTTCTCCCATTCTTCAACCCTAATCTAATCAGAAATCAGAGTTGATCAATCTCATGTGAAAGGCGCCAAGACTAAAGAGAAAAACAAAGCCAAGAAGGACAAAAAGAAGAATCAGCACAATGAACTAATGGAGAAAAAAGAGGCCAAACCCAACGTGGACGAGCTTGTGGTGAGTTACTTTCCAAACCACTACAACAGTTATTATAGAACTTTATTACACAGAGTATTCAAATCTATGTTCATTCCTTAAGTGTACTCTTTCAAATGCTTCCCAGTTTCTGATTCATTTAATGCTGTTCATATTTAGGTGTTCAATAAGGAACTGGAGGAGGAATTTGATAATTTTGAGGACTGGCTTCACAGCTTCAACCTGTACAAAGGAAAGGCTGGAGATGATGACGACAACAGTGTGATGGATGACGACCGGATCATGGGCCGATTCAAAGTATGATCAGTTTTTAAACGAGATTCAGATTTTCTAATAAAGTGCACTGTTTGTTGTATATGCTTAAAACCATTCCTTTTCATGTGGTCTTTGCCCTAGGGCTCACTGTGCATGTACAAGCTGCCCCTTTCAGAAGAAATCACCAGAGAGCCAGGGTTTGATCCCAATATGGGTATGTTTCAGAATATACCACACAATGATCCCATCAGTGTCCTAGTGAGGATTTACATTGTTAAGGTAAGTGACTTCTGGAATTAGATCCCAGTTCCCAGAGTGTTAAACCTTTTCGCACTGCACTTTCCCTTACTACTGAGCTGGGAAAATCCTGTTTTCTAGGCAACAAACCTTCACCCTACCGACCTAAATGGGAAAGCTGATCCCTATGTTGTCATCAAGCTGGGAAAAACAGACATTAGGGACAAGGAGAATTACATCTCGAAGCAACTCAACCCTGTTTTTGGGAAGTGAGTATGAAACTATAAACCTTACAAATGGATTGCATGTTAAATAAAAAGAGCGGCAAAAGTAGTTTGTTGCAGTTTGTTTTAATGGATTAAAACAGAATTTCCTACAGAATATTCTTCATATGTTTTTTCTTAAAAGGAGAACCCTGAAAATTCCATGCAAAACCAGACAATAAAGCATTTTCTTTTCAGAAACCCAAGCCTTTAAAAGCCAGGAATAAAAAAAACAACAAAAAAACACTAGTGACATAGTTCTGAATTTATAGTTCACGACTGGCTCTTTTTAAGGTCCTTTGACATCGAGGCCATGTTTCCAATGGAGTCGATGCTGACAGTGTCAATATTTGACTGGGACTTAGTTGGCACTGATGACCTGATTGGAGAGACCAAGATTGATCTGGAGAACCGTTTATACAGTAAATACAGAGCCACCTGTGGCATCGCGTCCACCTACTCCGTGTAAGTGTCAGTTTAGACTTTATATCAGTTACCCATACAGTGCATTTTCTGTTTTACAGTTTTGTGAGCTCACAGCAACTGAACTGTTTGGATTTGTTTTGTGCACACAGTTTCGGCTACAATGTGTGGCGAGATCCTCAGAAACCTACTCAGATACTCACTAAGTTGTGTAAGGATGGCAAGTTGGACGGACCACATTATGGCCCAGGTGGAAAGGTCAAGGTTGCAAACCGGATCTTTTTGGGCCCAACAGAAATCGAGGATGAAAATGGTGAGACAAACAAGGGAATCTTGCAGAAATACTGCAAGATATTTAATCGGTTTATTGTGATGTCAAAAACAGTCTTACCTGGATTTATACATTATACAGATTAGGGGTGTTCAAGTCAACCAGGACTTGGGATGAATTTTCTGACATTTACAAAATACTTCAAGTACAGTACGGTGATGAGACTCTTAGCCACTGTAAAACATTTTAACAGTACTAGGTTTTTAAGGAAGGTGCCTGCCCGTGAATGACGGGCCAAGGTGGCTCAGAGCCTGTTGCGGTTGTGAACACTGAGCAAGTAGAACACCTTATCCTTGAAAATTGACAGATAACTTGTCACCAACTTGCGGAAGTGACGCGTCTGTCTGTGGGAACTGTACACACAATTATGAACACCACTTGGATGTTACAGGAACCCGAAAGGATGTTATTGCCACATACCCATACAGTCCTGCTCCAATCTCACTCCAATCTATTTCTTCATGTTTGGGCCATTAAAGGAGTTCCTGGGAGGCCAGCATTTCAGATGTGAAGCAGGCATTCTGATCATGTCGCCAGCATACTGTACATTAGTGCATTAGTGTAGCACTGGGCTATATAGAGAAGTAAAGGTAGTTTTTACTTTGATATCTTTGTGTGTGTGTGTGTGTGTGTGTGTGTATCTGAAGGTCTGAAGAAGCCAACAGATGAACATTTGGCACTTACTGCACTGAAGCACTGGGAGGAAATTCCTCAAGTAGGCTGCAAACTCATCCCAGAACATGTAGAGACCAGGCCTCTTCTCCACCCGGAGAAACCGGGAATAGAGCAGGTGCAGTAACATCACGCTGTTTAGTCAATCCTGTGTGAATATTTCTTAATTTAATACTAACGGCCAAATCAGCAGGCTAGTTTTCTTTGGATATCAGTGGTATTACAATTTTAAGATGAATAAGTTCATTAAAAATCTCATCACTTGAAAATCAGTTAAATCAGGAAATCTAAATTCAATAATAGTTTGTCGATTGACTGTTTAGAAATGTCTCTAAATTTTTCTAAACTTTGCAGGGGCGAATTGAGATGTGGGTCGACATGTTTCCAAAGGATTCACCTGCACCAGGACCGGCCATAGACATCTCACCACGAAAACCAAAGAAGTGTGTAACTCTTTTTGGAACTGACTTCTTTACTTATTTAATATTTATACATATTTATTTACTTCTTTACTTGTTATTTATTTTGTGATATGGACTGTCGTAGTTTTTTATAATTGTGCACAATAACCTAGTACAGTGATACCTCGGCATATGAGTTGAATCTGTTCCACAGGCGAGAAATTCTGTATTGCAAAACACATTTTCCCAAAGGAAATAATGTACATGCAGATAATCCCTTCCTGCCACCCTAAAAATATTACCAATGTTACCAACACTCACTCACTCATTTTCTATACCGTTTTATCCTGTATTTAGCGTCGCAGGGACCTGGAGCCTATCCCAGGAGGCTTAGGGCACGAGGCAGGGTACTGTACAACCCTGGACAGGGTGCCAATGCATCACAGGGCACACACACACACTCACACACCCATTCACACACTATGGGCAATTTAGGAACGCCAATCAGCCTAACCTACATATCTTTGGACTGTGGGAGGAAACCGGAGTATCCGGAGGAAACCCACCAAGCACGGGGAGAACATGCACACAGAGGCGGGAATCAAGCCTGGCCGGGAATCGAACCCGGACCCTGGAGGTGCAAGGCGACAGTGCTACACCACCGTGCCGCCATGTTACCAACACTATAATCATATTTTTGTATATAAAAACAGTGAAAACATTTAGAAAAGACTTGTGTGCCTCCGAGTGGCGCAGTGGTAAAGCGCTCGCCCTATCATCCGGGGAGCGCTGGTTCGAACCCCGGGTGATGCT
>JAOVVB010000008.1:20286751-20314363 GCA_028570985.1 Heterobranchus longifilis
TTTGACTAATAGTTAACGGTTTTTGATGAGCAGAAACATTTAAGTGTGACAAACATGCAAAAGAATAAGAAATCAGAAAGGGGGCAAATAGTTTTTCACACCACTGTATTTCAAACAAACTCTGGGAGATGCACAACTGTCAGTGTAACAGAGGCTTGAGGTGGAACTCACTTATGAAAACTGTGAAGCAGCAATTCTACACACTGCACCACTGTTCTGTACCCCTTCTAGGAACAGTTATGCCTAAATCATTTATCACAAAAAACCCCATAAAAAACATTATAGTTTCATTATTTAAAAATGTCACATATTGCAAATACAGAGACATTATTATGATTTCCCAGCCAGGTTCACCTTCTGTTCACCTTACTGAGAAAAACAAAAGGTCTTTTTGACCTATAAACCATATAATGTATCATCTACTACTAATCTGTAACAGGGTAAAGGAAACAGCTTAGCAAAGAATAATTATGGTGTTGTTACCTTCAATCATGTTATATTGCACAACACTGATATTATAGATGCTGAATCACTGATTATCATCCAATGATTCTGAAATATTGCTTAAGCAAGTGGCTACTGTATCAATGGCAGTCATTTTGCAAACAAGAAAAAACAAAACTTATCAGTGGTATGGGCTTTATACATTGTCTTGAGCTTCAACCCTTTACATCAAAGACTTATCTGGCATTCCTGGAGGGCGTTAAAGGCTTGCTGTAAAAACCTTTGATATTGAACTTTGGAACATAAATTGTCCAAATATAATGCACTTTTAAATGTTAAATATGACCTGGTCTCACCACCTTCAATTTTGGGGGCACTTTGTTTGTAGATGTGTTTGCAGATGTGATATAAAAACCTTTAGTATTCCAACTCCATCACACAATCACTTTCTAGCCTATAAGAAAGATATTGCTAATACCTGCTGTTATTGTGCATGTTAGGACGCTTCATACTGTACGTGGGAAAATGACATGGAACTAATTATCTCATAACAGTTAGACATAAAAAGCAGGAACAACCATTGGATTGGCTTGCCCTGGGATTAAATGTGTATTTGGTCCTTAAAAGACAATGCTTTGGCACTGCAATGCACTAATCAAACTGGATTTTGTTTCAAATAGGACCTGTAATGCTATGAAACTACACTTTAAGCTGTAAGCATATTAAAATAACAATTGAAGTAAAAAAAAAAAAAAAAAAAAAACAGACTTATGATTTGTATCCATGAGTCATTTTATTGATCTCCATTTTCTTTTTATTTTGGAAAAATTAAACACAACTGTTATCATGGTTCATGACAATAATATGACTCATATTAAAAAGAACTACAACTGCAAATTAATACATTAATGAATGCTAAGTTATTTACTAAATAGAAAATTATGTTCATACAAGCAAGAATGTCATGCAGAGATTTTAGAGTTTGTCACTATTGATTTTGGTTACTGCATTTGTTTTCAAAACCTCAGTATTGGATCAGCATTGCCAATCAGATTACAAAACCAGTCTCTGTCCTTCCTCCAATAGGAAAATAGGACAAAGTTTATAATTATTTGTTTATGATGTTGAGTCCATTTTAAATCAAGGTTATTTTTCTAGATTTGTAACTCTTGTGTTACAAGACTGACCAAACATCCAGTGTTGCACACAACATGAAATTCTTACATATGGAGAGAGAAGTAATGTTAAAATGAAGGATCATTTCATCATATAGAATACATTCATATTTATATTGTTCATCAAATGAAAATATTCGCAAGGATTCCAGAATCCATTTTTAACCTTCAGTACAATAATATTCTGCTTACTGCGTTCCTAAGAGTATAGTTGAATGTAAGAATGTGCACTAAACTTCCAGACAATAACAGACTGATTAGAATGTACAGTGTGTACCATGTACCCAGGTAATTTAGTTAGCTGTCTGACTAACACAAGCTTATTTTATGATAATAATCATTGAGGTCACAGTTAAGCGATTAGAGTGGAACTCTGACCACTGCTCTCTTTTCTATATCTTTATGATGTTCAGCATGCAAAACTAATATGTGCCTACTGTATATTACTACAGACACAGACTCTAAAACAGAAACAAACACGCAGACCTCCACACACAAACACAGTGAAAATGTATCTATTTTGCGTTATTTAATACAACAATGTAAATGTTCATATTTCAAGTAGAATATGCTTTCCCTTCAGTTGAATGCCTTCAGTTGAATGCCTATTACTGACTGTTACACCTGGCCATAGGCAACTTTTTTTTTGTCACATACAAATTATGACACAGTGAAATAGTTTTCTTCACAAATCCCAGGGGTCAGACTGCAGGGTCAGCCATGACAAATGACAGGGTTAAGGGCCTTGCTCAAGGGCCCAACAGTGGCCCAATCTTCTGATCAGTAACCCAGAGCTTTAACACCCTGAGCTATTACTGCCCCTTGATCAATGAGGAATAAAAAAAGGCTTTATGTTTCTGTTGTTGTTGTTGTATTTTTTGTGTTTTTCATAACACATGTTATGATTGTGTTGTATTGATGTAATGTAAATTATATCACGTACTGTATTGTATCGCAATACACTAAAGTATTGCTGTGTTGTTTGTCAGTAGAAGATTGTGGACTAAAGAAGCACAAAACCTCATTAGAAACACCTGAAGTGTTACTGTGTATTTATTAATAGGGATGATGTGAAAAAGCATTACACATTAAACAAAATTGAAAGTAAGTTAATGTGGAACCTGGTATAATTTCTCTTTAGATCTTGTGCTCATGTAAATATTTACTTATGTGAGTATTTACAATTTAGGTAATGAGGTCTTAAAATAGATTAGTAGTCGGCCTGTAGTGATAATTAGGTTGTGGATCAAGGAGAGGACCTTAAAGGGGAAGGTAGGGCTTTGCTTTTTGGAATTAATGCTGATAAGGTGTGATCAGAAACGTAATGTATTTTATAGTCCTTTTATAGCACCACACAATGCAACACAAGAAAAACCTGCCCCACAAAGACATGAAGAGAAAAAATTGGATTGCATATTTCTCTGGACAACGCCAGATGATAAAATTACAGAAAAAAAGTTTTCAAATAAAGAATACAAGTGTTATCCGCATATGAGGATTCCATCACCCAACCATCCTCTTGTCTCATCCAGGATGGTGTGGGTGTATGGTTAGAGAGCCTCTATAGTCCAGCAGTGGCAACCCAGCAATAGCAGGGGTCAAACTACCGACCCTTCAATGAGCAGCCCAGAGCCTCAACCACCTGAGTCACCAAAGCTCTAATGAACATAAGTAATTAATACAAAATATTAAAATCCGTTAAAAAGTATTTATGGAATATGTCTGAAACAAGTCTTCACTGGTATAAACACAAAGTGTTCGTAACTGGGGCCAAAACTGGGGCCATACTTTTATCATACCTTTAGCTGCTTCTTTTTTCAGCAGCTGGTCTTCTATCTTGAAGTTACAGTCCTGATTTGAAATGGCTAAGCTCATCACTGCTGGTACAAAGGTTAAGTCCAACTCAGCTGTGAGGGTCAATGTCCATCTATAATATATGTATTCAGACTGTTTGTCTAATAGTGTGATACATAGTTAAGCCAGTGTAAAGTCAGAATGGGTGCATTTATTGTGTGTCAGCTATTTATGACTTTAAAGTTGGGCTACAACCTTATATACACAACACTACAGTCTCACTTCTTATTGCATTACTCTCAGCAAACAAACAAACAAAAGCTAAAATTCATGACCTGGAACACAAATTAAAATACATTTTACTTATTTTTAGTTCACTGTACCTTTTAGTAAATGCGATTCCCCTCATAGACTATATTTGGGCATAAGGTATCTAGTAATAATGTATTATATACAGTAACATACTTGAAAATATATAACAATATATTTTAGTTTATTACCTTTGACAATGAATGAATTTACATACACTACCTCAGCACCTCAGATTAGAGGCGTTATGAAGTCTTTACAGAGCAGAAGTAGCAGACACATCTCACCATTAACTGTTCAAAGGAGATTAATGCATTTTTTGGACGCCTTCAGCATTCCTTTACAATGTAGTAAGAAATAAAAATCAGGAACCATCATGGAGTTAGAAAGTGACCCCAAACTTTTGAACGGTCGTGTATATATTGCCAGCTCTTGCAAACACACTTAGGAAAATGATTGGCAGAGATATTATGGCTCAGTTCTCTATCTAAACCTCTATCTAAACAGTATGTTCATCTGACCCACATACCACATGGAATTATGACCCATGAGCAGTCCACTCCCAGTTGCCTAATGCCAAAGGCACACCTGAACAGTTATTTCATATTTATGAGGTCTACAATTGATTTTTAAAACGTATGTTTAAAAAAAAGCATGAAATAAATGAGAATAAAAAAGCATGAAATAAAGCATGGATATTACAAGATTAGTAATAGAATACATCAAGATGTTTTTTGAAATTTTTATCTGTCTGTTTGTGCATGCATCACATAAAAACTACTGAACAAACTTTAATGTGGTTTTCACAGGTGAGCTTGAGGTAACATTTAGGCTTAGTTTTGTTGCAATCGGCCCACAGGAAGAAAAGATATGCTACTACTTTTTTAAATAGAAAACGCCTTTATATAAAAAAAAGTCGGCCTTGAAAAAAATCTTTAGTTCAAAATTAAACAGATGGCCCTATACATTTATTAAAACATGTTGATGAGTGTGCAATTAAATTCTGTGCAAACAAACTCTTGGGTACATCTACTGTAGTTATAAATATAGTTTTCAAGTCTGGTGAAAAGCCTTTTGTTCAAGTAACTGGTGCTTTTGTTTTTATAATAGATGAAATTCAAATAATATCAATATCAAATAAGCCACTATTTATTTTAATCATATGGGCATAACATGTTCTGATACCTTAATAAAGCAATAATCAAATTTATAACCAGCACATGTGTAGCTTACCTTTAAGGTATGTTTGTCATAGTAAACAGAGATCACTTCATGATAAACCTATAAATCGTGAAGATGGCTTTGGATTGTAAATTATGCAAATAGTTTTGCTATACTTCCTTAGATCTATAATTTCTATGACAGTTTTAAAACTTTAACTGCCATGAACATTTTTGCACTCAAGTCTTCTTCCGTGAACAGTTCATAACTTCAACACAACAGGCTTCATGGTCAAAATATAATGAATTTTATAGCAACTGCACTTTTTTTTTTAATATTGAGTATATAGCACATAGTTATAAAGGAGAATTATTTAGAATCACATTATCCAGTGTCACATTACTCACTCACTTACTCACTCACACATCCTCTATAACACTTAATTTTGTATTCTGGGTTTTTGGGGGGGCCTGGAGCCTATCCCAGGAGATTTAGGGCACAAGGCGGGGAACACCCTGGACAGGGTGCCAATCAATTGCAGGGCGCGCGCACACACACACACACACACACTACAGGCAATTTGGGAATGTCAGTTAGCCTAATCTGCAGGTCTTTGGACTGTAGAAGGAAACCAAGGAAGATACTCACCAAGCACAGGGAGAACTCCATGCACACAGAACCTGGCTGGAAATTGAACCCGCACCCTGGTTGCTAACCACTAAACCACCATGCCGCCTTAAAAGCATAAGCAGATAGATCTCAATATCAACTGTTCAAAGGAGATTATTACAGATTTTACACACCTTCAGCATTGTTTTACAGTTTAGAAAGAAATAAAAATCAGGAAAAACATGGAATTCGAGGGTGTGTCCAAACTTTTCACTGGTATTGTATAACTACTCTTTCTAACCCCAATGGGCAGAAAAGCATCTCAGCACCTTGAGGTGGATGAGCTACAACAGCAGAAGACCAGAGCACGTTCAGATTAGATATTTGCATTAACGAGCAGAGTTAACAAACCTTGATAGAATCTTTCTTAATCTGCTTCTCCTCAACATGTTCTCTCTCTCATTATCTTTCCCCTGACAATGTTCTCCTTCACCATTCTCTCCCTCAGGACATTCTCCCACACCATGCACCATGATCATATAAGCTATCATCTAGTGTGGATTTCAATAGTATAGTTCTTATACACACATATATGGCACAATGTTTTGTTAGATTCTCCTTAGGTTAAGGCTCCATCCTTAATGTATTTAGCCTTAATCAGGCTTCATGAGAAATGAAACTGTTTTAATTCTCTGTAGATGGCTTACGTAACAAAGCACTTACCATGCCTCTGCCTTTATCAGAGATTTGATATTGTGGTGGACTTTAACACAAACATGATAAAAATGATGTATAGTTGCATGGCACAAAATATTTCCCTGTACTTTAATGGCACATATGAGAAAATGTAGTTCTTATTTTGATCTCCAGTACTATCAAAAGTAATCTAGCATTATTTTTTTTATTAAAAGGCACTATATGTTTAAGCTCTCCTTAAGCAGACCTTATTAACACCGTAATCTGCATGGCAAAGGATCCTTTTTTAATTCCTTTTTTAAATGCCATATAATTTATGTATATGGCAAAGATACAGTACATGTGGTTACTATTTGGTTGTAATGTCTTCTATTATGCCATTAAAATATTAGAATAAATAAACAATAGAAGAATGCATTAATGATGATAAGGTTTCTCAATGTGTCTAAGTTTGGTCTTCTATCACTACACTTGTTTCTTCTACTTCTATACAGCATGTTTTAGTATTTATGTTAAAACAGTATGGACAGAAATATAAGGTCATGTTGAGGCAGTACAGTACAATGTTTTCATTGAGTAATACTCAATGTAAATACAATGGTCTCTCTCTGGTTAAACCCTTGTGGAAGAATAGTTGATCCTCATGTGATCATGCATTGATCATTAGGTGTACCTTGTCCAGCAGCAGGGATCAGATGAAGCGAGTGGTAGCTTGTCTATCAGTAAGCAATGTACAGAGCACAGAGTCTGGAGGACAGACCCAGAAGAGATACCTTCCTTCCTTGTGCTGAGCTGACAACTTCTTAACAGGTCAATGAAATGTCACAGTTAACTATTTGGTAATGTCTATGAAAGTCCACATGAAAAAACTGCAGAAACTGCATAATGCAATTATGTCAACATGAACCAGACTCTCACGAAACAAAATCACGGAATCCATGACACAAAAAATGGAGGCAGTTTTGAGAGCAAAATGAGGCATTCCCTAGAATTAGTGTAATGTTAATAATAATGTGCTCAGTGATGTTCAATATATCCTGTATCACAGGGTCTAACCTAAGATAATTCCTCTATTCCTGGATGTAATTCCTGTAAAAGTCAAGTAATAGTCTTAAGCCAATAGATTTATTAAGAAACTCACATGATTCCAAAATCTGAAAATGTACTGACTTGTTATTTTATTTGTTGGACAATTAATGTTCTAATGGAGATTTCCAGCATACGATAATGGAATGCTTCTGATCAGAAGCAATAATTCTATGAGGCTGTGGAAATATGGTAAAAGAAAAAAAATTATCTTAAAGTCTCTGCATGGACATAAATAGGAATTCAATTATTTTAGGTAAATAGGAATCGGATTATTTAGGGTAAATCAAAGAAAAATCTACATTGTGCAAGTCATCAGTTGGCCAAAGTGAAGCTTGTTCACTTCATGAAACTAGTTTTCTTTGTCGTGCCAGAGAGGTGGATGGTCTGAACTTTGGAGCAGGGCCGAACTGCCTGCTCCACCAATCTCACCTCCCACTCTATCTGAAGTATAAAAGACCAAGAATAACACAGACGCAAATCAGTCCATCCAGAGTGCTCAATTGGCGCCGCAAGGCAGGAGTTTATTGAACCCGTCATGGGGGATACTAAGCTCTTTGTTTTGCTACTCGTCTACGCCATCGTCATTATCGGTAGCTATAAGTGGATTTTTTTTCCCTACCATACTTTAATAAAAGATGTAAATTGAATAGAAAATCCTAAAAAAATTACTTAAAGATGTATAAAAGACAGGAGATGGATTGAAGAAAACAAAGAAAAAAAATTCTCTTTTTATCATCTATTGTTTTTATTAATATTAATATTTATATCTTTTTTTCTAAAATACTTCTTATGTTTTGTTTGCAGATGCTCAAGATGATGAAGCAGTGTGCCTTTGTAAGTACCTTGTATAAATAGTCAAAGAGCTATAATTAAAATTTTGCAATTATATGTGATCATTATGTAAACATTCCATACAATAATTTTACATATGAAATTTTTTGTGTACAATTGTAATAAAAAAAAGATTCTATTAGCATCTTTTACATTGAAGTTTGATCAAATAGGCACAATTATAAATGTTGCTTATCTCCCCCTAGTGGCTAAAAGGTACAAAAGCTTTCACAAGTATGAGTACCTCTATGAAGCTGAGTCTCTGAACACACTGAATGGAGCTATCAATGGACCTAAAGTCAGCTGCAAGGTACAAAAGGACCTTAATGTTCAGATCAAATTCTTCCAAAATCTACTCTACAAAAAATGGGCCCTGACACTTCGAATGTATTACAGGTCGAGATTGAGGTTCCTGGCCCATGCCACTTCATTGTGCACACCAAGGAGTGCGCACTGAGTGAAGTCATCAGTGTTGATGCAGATGGAAACCCAGTCTTTGGATCCACTGCTGGTGCTGAGACCTTCAAGGCTCAAATGGAGAAGTATGTTAGAATAATCATGTGACATGAGTTTTTTTTTTTTTACTTTTTCCACCAATTTATGATCAGATGGCATGATGGCATATTGGTTAAAACCTTGCACCTCCGGGGTCGAGGGTTCTAGTCCAAAATATTTAATAATGTATCTCCGCTTATTTACAGGCACCCATTAAAGGTCATCGTAGAAGGTGATATCAAACTCTTCCCTGAGGATGATGAGCTAATTAACATACTGAACATCAAGAGAGGTGTCATCTCTGCCCTGGCTGTGCCTGCACTCCAAGACGAGAAGAATAAAAACATGGTCAGCTCAAACAAAAATACCAAAAATAGCTTCCTTTTGGAATTAAACAATCTACCTTGAATATAAACCTGCTATAATTTTAACTTTGTTCCCAAACCAGCCCACAATCTACGGTATGTGTGAGACTGATTACAATGTGAACACCAGAGAAGATATTGCCACTGATGTGACGCTCAACAGGGACTTATCCAGATGCGACCAGTTCAGACCAATCAAGGACTACACCAGCCCTCTGGCTATCATTACAGACATGGTTAGTTCATTGTGAGCACACCAAAAGTAATTATTGCACGTGGCTTATAAGTGAATTACTCAAACGGTGTTATTAAATTATCTTTAATGCAGTGTGTTAAGGTCAGATGCTTTGTTTATGGACTTACCTCTTTGTTTCCTGCAGCACTCCCCACTCGCTCAGTTAATCAGAAGCAAACAGACTTGCAGATACAAATTTGACAATGTGCAGAAACACATGACCTCTGGAGTTTGCACTGAGGACCACCTCCTTTTGCCTTTTTCTCATAAGTAAGTAATTTATACCATAGCTTAAGTATGGTTGCTCCGAGTGGTAATGATTTTAATCTGTCACATTATTATTTCTCATTAATTATCACCAGGGGGAAGTATGGAGTTACTAGTGTTAGCAAGCAGACACTAGCTCTCCATGGGGTGACTAAATACAACGAAAGAGTGTTTGATCACAGTAAGCCCATCTTAATGTGCATTAAATATTTGTTATGTAAGAAAAGCATAAAAGTACTGACTTTAGCCTTTTTTGATGTTTAATAGAAGAGGATAACATGCAGGCGCTGTACCTTGATGAGAGTGTTGACATGAGCCCGAATCAAGACAAAAATGCCATTCTTGCTGTTTTGAGAGAGTTGGCTGGCCTTTCGCACACCACCAGTGGACACAAGAGAGCTCACCTGGCTTACAAGCTTGTAGCTGTGATGCGCAAGATGAATGCTGAAACACTGTCTGGCGCTTTGCCAGAGGCATTGGAAATCTCTCCTTCCCTGACCTACCAGGCTCTGTTCCAGTGTGGGACCCCAGAATGCAGCACTGCCTTCATGCAAATCCTCCAGACCTTCAAAAGTTCGGTCACTAATATTGACGCTGTGGTCTATGCCCTGGGAATGATCCCCAACCCCTCTCCAGTGCTTGTCAAGGAAATGCTAGAGATGGCCAAGTTAAAGCCAAGCAAACTCATTTACTATGCTATCAGCAATGCTGTTAGAAGGTGGTGTATGCCAACACTGATGAATAAGCATTTATTACACCTTGAATGCACCACTGAGTTGTTGCCACTTACATATATTATTTTTTCCATGTTATAATATCAGGCTGTATAAGGCAGAAGGAAAAGTCACACCTGAAATCGAGGAAATGGCAGATTACGTTCTTGAAAATATTGGAGACTGCACAGGTGACCAGGAACACATCTATTTGACTCTAAGGGTAGGTCTACGGTATTTCTATTCAACCCTTTTGTGTAATCCTTGACAAGCCTCTTATAAACATATGCACTAATATCACCCTGTAAAGGTAACTGGAAACATGGCTGAAGCTGTTGGTGCTGCCAGTCCTGCCCTGAAGTCAGCTGTGATTCAGTGCATTAACCAACCTGCTGCCTCCACCGAGGTTCAGCAAGCAGCCATCCAGATCTTCAGGCTTACCCCCATTCCTGAAGAGGTATACTGCTTCCCCCCTAGCTACAAAACACTCTTGAGAGTCTTGTAGATTGACGTAAAACTCATTTATGTTTTTACAGGGCAGAACAGTGCTAATGCAGGTTCTCCTGGACAGAGCAGCTCCGGTGCAGAAACGTATTGCTGCTTACCTCATCCTAATGAAGGATCCTCAGTCTGCTGAACTTGAACAGTTGGCTGCAGCTCTACCAAGTGACGAAAACCTGCAGGTCAAGAGCTTTGTAATATCTCATCTTACCAACATTCTGAGCTCTACATCAAAAGAGACCGAAGAGTGAGTAAAACACATTGCACAAATCCTAAATACTGAGACCACTGAGTTATTTTGTGTCAGACATATCTTTCCAGTTAAATCTGGGAAGTCTGATTACTTTACAAATATAAAAACGTATTTGTTCCATTGATTTTCTTAGAGTAAGCCAGAAAATTCTTGACGCACTTCAAAGCAATGAGGTTAAAACTCTCATGGATGCCACTACGTTTTCTCGTAACTACAAGATTGGATCTCTGGAGGGAAACATGATCTTTGACAAAGAAAACAAACTGCCTACTGAAGTAATGCTTGAAATGACACTGAATGCTTTTGGATATGACATTGACATGGTTGAGGTATACACACACACACACATTAAAAGTCCTAGCTCCGTTACATGTAGCGTCTTTATTTTTCACTTTATTTGTCACCTTTTTCTCTTACTTCCAGGTTGGTATGGAGGGTAAGGGACTTGACCCGACTGTTGAGGCTTTATTTGGTCCTAATGGATTCTTTCCTGATACTGCGATGAAGACTATTTTCTATGCTTCTGATAAGATGCCTTCCCAAATTAAGGAGATCCTTAAAACCATAATTCCAGCCTTGAATGACAATAAAAAGAAACAGGTATGTCAGACATGGGAATTGGATATAAAGTGCTTTAGGGAAATATCAAAATCTTGTAAACCTTGTAAATCTGCTTCTTCCACTCTTGATCTGTTGGTGCGTTAGGGACATTTTTATAATTAGTATACAATTCTTTATTTAGGGACCAAAAAATATCATGAGAGAAATTGGAAAAAATGTTGACAAGCTAATCAAGAAGCTGAAAACCCAAGATGCACCTGAAGCCATGATCTACCTAAGGTTGCTAGGTGCTGAGCTTGGCTATATTAAAACCAAAGATTTGGAAGAAATGGCCAACTCTGTGACAAGTGTGGCTCAAACCCTTCTGAGGATGTTCCCTATTGATGTGAGTAATGTTTTCCCAAGCTTGATTTCATAAAGGGGTAAAGAAAACTTTAGCAACTCATTGCAACATTGCAATATCGAATTTTTTTTTTACTCATCCTATTTATAATGCTACACATGGTATGAAGTCAGCTGTATTAATGGATAAAAAACAGTAACCTTTGTTAATCTTTTTCTTTTTTTTTTCTAGTTTAAGAACCTGTTCTCAAGTGCTGACAATGAGCTCTTCCTTCATTACATCTTCATGGACAATGAGTTTTACCTGCCTACCGGTCCTGGTCTTCCACTAAGGGTGGCTTTGTCTGGTATCTTCACACCTGGTGTTAAAGGAGGACTCAGAATTAGTCCAGATATGGTATCTGTTACTTTATTTATTTTATTTTTTTTTTGGGGGGGGGGGGGGGGGCATTTCAGAACCATTTAGTTAAGGTTATATCAAGGATGAAACAATGAATTAAAACCTTGCCTGTGTTGTAATCCATAGAGTGAGATTGCCTTTATGCCATCTGCTGGCATTGAATTTGTGACTGAAATTGGTGCTCACCTCCCGGACTATGTTCACTCTGGCTTGGAGATGCATACCAACATCTATCATGAGAGTGGCATGAGAGCTAAAATTGCCATGACCCGCAATCAGATCAAGCTGAGCATCCCTACTCCTGAAAGCCCAGTTCAGCTTCTCAGTGTGAGGTAAAACGTTTCTTCATGACATTTGCATCTGTATCTGGATTTATGTAAAAGTATCTTGTGATCTTGTCTATTTAAGCTCTATATGAATAAATGTAATAAAAACATAGAAATAAATCCAAGCATAAAACAAAACATGAACAATCGTATAATTCCAGTATTATAAGTACAATATTTTAAATATAGAATTATCTTCTTCTTCTTCTTATTATTATTATTATTATTTATGACACAGTACTTGTTTTGTAATTTGTACAGCAACTCCATGGTGTCTGTTGCTGGTGATAAAACACAACCCATTCCTGCTATAACAGACCATATTGATGTGAATGAATGCACATCTCTCTTCTCTGGGGTGAAATTGTGCAACGCTCGTCAGTACTCAGATGCCGCGCTAAATGATGCCTCACCATACTTCCCACTTTCTGGTGACAGCAAGTAAGCAACTGTCCTCCTCCATGTCTCTCTCTCTCTACTTACTGTATCTCTCACCTTCTCTTTGAGTGTGTATGTGTAAACTCTCAACTAGTTCCTCCTGTTTTTTAGATTTGCTATTGAGCTGCACCCAACAGCTGATGTCTCTGAGTACACCGCCACTCTTAACTACGCGCATGAGGACAACACTGACAAAGTCACATTTGATGTAAAAGCTGAAGGTATGTCACAATATCAATTTGAATGAGTCAGAATATGTCTAAATCTGCCTGAACGTAAGCCTCAATCTCTAATTGAAACATCTTTACTAATCCCAGGAACAACCTTTGAGGCTACATCCAAAGTCATGTTCAATAGGAAGGAGTATACTCTTTCTGCTGAATTCCAAATCCCTGACTATGATATTGAAGCTGGGATTCGAATTGGGGCGGCTGACCCAAGCAATAAGGGCAAAGGCACACATTCCATCCAGATTGACTTTATCAACAAGAATATCCCTCAGGCATCTCTGGTTGGTCTGGCAAAGTATGTATTTATACAACTACTGTACAGTATATACAAGTATGCAACTTACAGTCATTCCTGCTTAAAACATATTTACACTGTGAAACACATGCATCATCTCAAACTGTTATCCTCTCTTCCAGGATTGAGGCAATGAACAACGTTCTGGTGCAGGTTCAGTTGCTTGTCCCATCTCTTGAGGCTGATGCAAAAGTGACAGCTCGTCTGAAGCGTGTAGAGGAAATGACATTGGAACTTGAAAGTGACATCAAGTTCCTTGACACATCATCTGTGCAGAAACTGGTCCTAAAATATGGTACTACTATTACTGCTACTACTATTACTACTAGTATAATTGTAGTATCAATGATATCCCAAACTCGAAAAATGAATTATTATCATGATTTAGCTAATCATAATATACTCTATATATTATTGCTAAAGTCTTGCATCATAAAACCAGGAAATCTGATGCGAGATGGGCTAATGAACCTGCTATTTTTATTTTTTAGACGATGAGAAAGTTGAAGCTCATATTAAGTCAAATGTCAGCGCTAAAACCCAGAATATCGTTTCCAAACTTGATGTCATCAAGGCAGATATCAGAGAACTCTTGAATCAGCATATTGGACAGACTAAAACAAAGGTCTGTGATGTATTGGCCTCGTCAATTGCGGTAAGATACTAAAAACTATTACTTCTCCTAAAAGAACTCATCTGTGTATTTGGTGACATTTAATTATTCTGTATATATTTTTTTTATGTATTGCCATGACAAATGGCAAGTTTTATTACAATCTAAATTAAGGAAACATTATTTCTTTCATAACTAGAACCTTGAATCCAAAAATCACAATTAATCACATTTATAACAAGTCCTGAAGATTACTTTGACTAAATTTCTCAGCTTTCTGTCATTTATACTTACTTTCTTGTAAATAAAATACATCATGATAGAACAGTTGTACTTTTAAGTACAAATATAGTCAACAAGCACCGATGAGCGGGCCCAAGCACCTTGCGCCATCATCCCGCCCACGGGGGCACATGAAAGACAGTAGCACAGTGGGTGCACGCATTTAAGTCACTCAGTTATTAAACACTTTTAGGCATAAGTTTAAGGTATCGTCATGGCCAACTTGTTTGAGATATCAAAAATCTTTCTGTAATTTTGCATCCTCGATGTCTTGAGATCACTTACTGTAGGCCCAGTTTGGTGGCGATCATATAAATACCCCAAATAACTGACTTCCTGTGGAGTAGAACCTATGACATGAAATGCATACAAGTTGTTCAGCTCAATGAGATGCAAGTCTGTATGAGTTATGCAGCAAAATCTTGTGTGAGGGCCCCTCTTGTTCTCCTAAGGATTTTTTTTCCAGCATCCGGTGCTTTTTGGAGGTCTTAACATGCTCAAAACATCCTGAAAATCAACACACAGGTTGGAATTTAATGCCATTAAGACACCTGGCGGCTAAAAAAAATCCTTAGAGTTCCCTCAAACACTATGACAATATGATATCATAATGCTTGGGCCCTAATTAAATAACTGAATAACAATTAAGTACCTGAAACCTAGTGGGTTTCAGGGTTAGGGTTAGATCTGTTTATAAAGTGTCAATTATGTGCTAATTATGTTTGTAAATGTATAATATTTTAATTGGAGTAAAATTAATTTACTAACCCAAAGAATAAATGCTGCTTAAAATCTAAAGAAAAAAAAATCCTCATTTCTTTCTCCTTTTTACAGACCACAAATTTATATCTTGAAGCTTCCAAGATCCCATATCTGGAAAACCTAAGGGTTCCTTCTCTGCCTGAGTTTGAGGTGCCTGAGACTCTGTTTTTAAACACGTGAGTGAACCCCACATTTGTTAAAAGACATATCATAGTGTTTTTTATGTTTATTACAAAACTCACAAAAACAGTGCAAAATAAAAATAACAGAAGTTAGATGCTAATATTTGTTACATGCTTTGTTTTGTTTTTTCATTAGTGAGGCAGATGCAAAGTACCACTTTGGAAAGCATTACCACACCATCAGCATCCCGGTACCTCTTGGTGGCAAGTCAACCAAGGATCTGAACTTTCCTCCTTCTCTCACCACACCAAACCTGGATTTGCCTCAGCTTGGTCTAAATATTGCTTCTATAAAAGTTCCATTGCCTGAATTGTTCATTCCTAAGACCCTAACTTTGTCTCTGCCCACCATTGGAAAGGCAGAAGTGGCTGGTAAGCTAAGCAGCAACCTCTATAACTTGGAGGCAAACGTGTCTGCTGGCAGAGATTCTGATGAACATCCAAAATATTCTGCTAGAGTTATTGTAACTGGATCTGGCCCTGTAGATGTCCTCTCCTTTAGAGTTGAAGGTAAGTACTGAATAACTGTTCCTTCTAGTTGGCACTATTGGCTATTTGACACATGAGCTAGATTAGTTGATAAAAAGTGGTCTAGGAAAAAGTGCAATATAACTAATTTAATTATTTGGCTTCTGCACAGGATCGACCTTGGTTAGTGGAACAATGACTGATACTCTAAGGGCAGAGATGAGCACTGCTGTCAATCACAAGTTCCTTCATGCTAGTATCAACATTGCTGAAGAAGTTCAACTAATGAAGGAAATTAGTATAAAATCAACCAGCAAGCTTGAAGCCACCAGTCCGTTCAATGTAAAACTTTCCCTGGAACATTCAGGCCAAGTGGGAGTCAAACCAGTAGGGCTATTTGGAAATAACAACTTACAAGGATCCTTTGTGGCTGGTCCTCTTGATGGTGATGTCATCCTCAAACAGTCACTTGCTCTCATTCCATTTAAGCCAGAGGCAAAAATTGATTCAACGTTAGAAATTAATTCACGTCTTTTAAAGGCCCAAAACAAACTTGCAGCAAGCTTTGTTGATGGAGAGCTATCAGTTGTATCAAACTCAGCTGTATTTGAGAATATGCTGACACACAGAGCAGAGGTTACTCTGACAAGATCAAAGTATTCTTTTAAATCAGACACTAAGTCATTGGATTTGGGGCTGAACATCCACAACACTGCGGAAGCAAACTTTGGTGGTGAAGACATCAGCATTAAACTTGAAACAACAAGCAGTCAATCTGAAAACCATATTAACTCCCTGTTCATTGCAACTCTTAATATTAATGGTCTGGTTGTAAACAGTAATGCTTCTTTAAAGCTAGCTGAACACACAGCTACTCACAAAGCCAGTCTGACCCTGGATAAAAATGGCCTGGTTACCAGTGGCACCACGTTAGTGAACAGCCTGCTTACTCTTATGAATACCTTCAGTGGTATCCTTCATACTTCAAAATTTTCACTATCCACCAAAACAAAAGGAGAATGTAATGGCATGGCTATTGACAACACCAATGAAATATCTGCCACAATGCTTTCTATAGATTTAACTTCAAAATCTCGAGTCGACCTTGCCCAGGACATATGGTACATATATAAAATCTCGGTTCAGGCAGAACCTTACACTGCAACTGCTGGCATGACAAGTCATTTAAAGCTTGCCTTTGATACAGAGCTGAAAAACACCTGTGAAATCAAACTTGCAGATCTGACTGGAAATGCTAAGTGTAGTACATCTGGAAAACTCGTTGGAGCTCATCTAAGCGACAACACTGAAATAGAGATTGTAGGACTTGGTGTAAGGATCAACAATGATGCACGCTTTAATTCCAAACTTGTTCGCTTCTCCACTTCCATTCAAGCCACTGCTGCTCCATTTACCATTAATTTGCATGCCCTTGCCAATGGGGATGGGGAGTTCTATTGGTATGGAAAACATAGTTCACAGGTGTACACCAAAGTTCTTCTGAAGGCCGAGCCACTTGCTCTTGCCCATTCTCATGAATGTAGGTTCTCAACTACACATGAGTTGGACAACAATGTCATTTTTGAGGCCAACGTTGATAAGAAGGTTGACACTCAACTGTCACTGTCTGAGCAATCAGCATCAGTAACACTAAAGTCTAAAATAAACAACCATGTCTTTAACCAAGAACTTAGAGCTTATAACAACCATGAGAGGATTGGAATGGAAGTGTCTGGAGCAGTCAATTACAAAGAAAGCCAAGAGTTCTCTATCTCAGCTTTGCTGCAGTATGACAAGAACACAGAGAGTCATGTTATCAACTTGCCGCTTTTGGAAAGTCTACCTGCAGTCATCGAGAACATCAAAATCACATCTGTGACTCTTCTTGAGGCATTGCAGGATTTTATAAAAAGAGACGAATTTATTGCCAAGATTCAGACCCTTCTACAGCACTTTACTGATTCTGTAACTGAGTTTCATTTTGAAGAGAAATTTGACAAGCTTAAAAATAGCCTGATTGCATATGCTCAGAAGCTTTCAGTTACCCCAGAGGAACTGGAGGCTGTTGTGCGTAAACTGAGGACTATTGCACAGAGGGCTGTAGCTGAGTTAAGTACTCGTGTCAGTGACATACAGGAATTGATTGTAAGTGGTGACCTGTCTGACACAATTTTGCAGAAGGTAACTTCACTCAGTGAAGAATATGACATGAGGGGCATGCTACTTGCTGTCATTGAAGCCATTGAAAATGTGATTGAACAGATTGATATGACTAAACTGGAACACAGCGGCATTCCTGCATACTATGATGTTGAAAAACTAAATGCCATTAAACTGAATCTGCAGCAGTATGTGACAGACCTAAAGAATATGGTCACAAATTTTGATAAGGCTCAGTTTGTGGACCAAATGCAAAACATCATTGAAACTACTGAGATGTACACACAACATCTGCTCACCAAATTTCCCCGGGAAGAAATCAGCAAGATTGCTAATGCACTAAAGGAGCTAATCACTGAACTGGACATTGTTGGCGAGTATAAAGTTATCTACAGCACCTTTAGAGAATTTGTCATAAAATATGAGCTTGACAAGAGAGCTGGGGAATTTTTGGATAAGCTTCTGGAATTTATCAAACAGTTCAAAATTGATGAAACAATCCAAATCCTTGGTAGCACCCTAAAATCAATGCAGATTCCCTTCCCACACATGCTTGATAATACCCTCACCTACCTGAAGACAACTGACACAAAGCAGATGATTGATGATTTGAATCAGTTACTTGAGAGTTTGGTTAAATCACTTAAGTCATTTGAATACAATACATTTGTAGATGAGGCTAATCAAAAAATTTATGAGTATACAGCAAAATTTAACAAATTTATTCTATCACTTGAGCTTCCCCAGAAATTTGAGGCAACCCGAGATTTCATTAATAATGCCCTGTCATCCATGTCTAATTTCATGAAAGAGCTAGGATCAGACAAAATCTCAGATGTCATAAAAACATTGAAAGATCTCATTGACACTGTTGTCCTTAATGACCTTAAGAAAACTGTTGGGAAGTTCAAGCAGGACATTATTCAAATGGATATTAGAAAAGAACTGACACTAGCTTTGCAGCAAGTGAGTGATATCTATAGCAAGGCTTTGGCTATACTCACTAATGCACTTAATGACTATTTTGAGGTGGCCAGAAAACTCTTTGATCAACCAGTTGTCGCTGAGCTGAAGCAAATCAGTGACAATGTTTTGAAAGCCCTCAAGACATCTGAACTTGAGATACCATCTTTCACTGTCCCATTTACTGACTTGGTTCTTCCTTCCCTGAAATTCAGTTTGCAGCAACTTCTGGAAGCTGAGATCCCTGTACAGTTTAACATTCCAAGGTTTACCATTCTGGAATCTTACACTGTCCCAGAAATGACCATCACTTTTGATGATATCAAGGAATTTCTCGTAGACCTTGCTGAGTTCATTATCAACTATAATATTGAGAAATTTCATAGTTGTACTGCCATTGAAAAACTCACAATGTACCTGCCTGACCTGTCTGCTGTCAACCTTCCAGCGATTACTTTACCACAGATTTCCTTGCCTGCCATTCCTAAATTAAATGATAAGCATATCCTTAACATCCCTCTTCAGATTCCTGAGATCAAGCTGCCAAAAATCCCCAATACATTGATTTTGCCTGCATTTGGAAAGCTCCGTGGCAAGATCAGTGTTAATTGCCCCATCTACACACTTAGCACTGATATTGAAGTACGAAATTCCACAGACAGTGAGCAAAAGCATCACTTTATAGCACTTATTAGTTCTGTGGGGCAATCTTCAAGCTTTGATATTCTAAACTATAATCTAGATGCCACTTTGCGCATTGGTCTACCAAAAATGAGCCGTGTGGTTATAGCTGATACTCTGAAATTCATACATAGTGCCCTTAATGTTGAACACCAGGCCTCAGTAACTTTATATGGCCGCTCTGCCCAGGGCAATGCCGTAACAACTCTGAGGGTGACTACTGTAGCCTACAAAGCAGACATCGCAAACAAAGCATTCTTTGCAGTGGAAGGTGGAATGACAGCATCTTCTGATACAACCTACAAGCATCGAGTGATGATTCCCATCCTATACTTGACAAGTGAGGCTACTATGACCCAGTCAGCAGTTATTTTGCAGAAGGATGGCACCATTAAACTAACAGTTGGAAATTCAGGCACAGGCACGTTTGCTCTTTCTGGATATGTTCTTGATGAATTCACCCACAAGAGTAACCTGGTCTGCTCTCTTGCACCAGAACATGTTAGATTTACCTTTACTGGAGACACAGAGGGTGCCACCCTAAAGATTAAAAAGATAATGAATGTTGAGGCAGTTGCATTTAGCCATATTAACTTCAGTGGTCGAATTGAGACTCAATCTCCATTCATTAAAAATAGTAGAATGTTGGCATCTGGAATAGCTCAGCTTGGTAGCATGAAGGTTGAAGTGGAAGCAACACATGAGACAGAACTTATGGGAGCTGTAAGTGGTACTCTATCCAATGAAGTTCGCATCAAGGTCTGTCCTACTGAAATCATTGTTGATATCCAGAACAAGGGCAATACCAAAGTGATTCTCGAAGAGTACTTTTCCACCAAAATTGATCTTCAGAATGATTATGCTTTAATTATCAACTCCAAGAAGCAGCATGTTAAGACTGCAGCACTTCTGCGCATAAGCCAGAACAAATTCAGCTATAACTTCACAATTGAAAACAATAATGCTGAGACTGGAATTTATTCTGCGGTAAATGGTGAGACTGACCTGAAGTTTCTCAATGTTCCTATTAGCGTTCCAGAAATTTTTATTCCAGTCATTGATTTAACAATCCCAGCCATCAACGATTTCAACTTATATGAGACTTGCTGCCTTAAGTATCTGCAAACCATTAAACCAGCTGTTGATGTAAATGCCAAAATTGTCTACCAAAAGAACAGGTTGGCACAAATCTTTGATCTTGGTTTCATTAGTGTTCCTGCTGCAGGAAACTTAATCTCTGAGATGTCTTTTAAGTCTTCTATTTTCACCCTAAATACCAATGCTGGAATATATGGAGAAAAAGATCTTGTTATCCGCATTGCTGCTACATCTACCTCTCTGTTTGAAGAACTAAAGGCTAAACTTGAGGGTACAAGCAGCCTCACCTTAAAGAGAGGACTGAAACTTGCTAATGCATTGTCTCTGACGAATGCTTACATTGAAGGAACCCATAACAGCACTTTCACAGTGAATACAGAAAATTTGGACGCCACGGTAGCAGTGACCACGGCTGCTAACGTGAATCTGCCGATCCTTACCACTGAAGTTAACCAAAAGTTGCTTGTAGATACCAAAGTTCATCCAAGTGCGATATCTACACTAACGATCAAACATAAATTTGACCTTCCAATTATCAGGACTTCTGGTAGTGGTGCTGCTGAACACACTTTGAAAATAGACGTTCCCTTCATTTCTATCGAGTCCACCACAAAGGGGATGATTGATGGGACATTTCTGGAAACTGGCATTGTGAAAGGCAGTTTGGATAATGAGGCAAACATATACATGACTGGTGAAGGACTGCGTTCCAAAGTGAAAACTATTGGGAATGTAAATGTTAATCATGGCACTTTCAAAGTAGAGTTGGATGTCAATGAAGACTTTGACATGGAGTCAGCACCTAGCCGTGTATACACTGTCTTGAATATAATTTCCAACAATGAAGTGAAGATTGCCACCTTCAATACAAAGGGTAAACATGCCACCAAAGCCACTGTTAACTTGGCTCCACTGAGCTCACTTTCTGCCGATGTAGAAGTTGACCTGTCTCAGCCAACCTCTTTTGGTGATTTCACCATCCAAGAGAAGACCGTTGTTGATGTGACTCTGTCCAAGCAGAAGATTTCCTATAGCACAAAAATGGTTTCTCCAGTATATACAACAAATACTGTGGTTGAGATGGAAGGTGACGCCCCAATCTTCAAAATTGTTTTCAAGTCTTCATCCAAATCTCCAGTTGAACTCCTGAAATATGATCTTGATAGTAAGTATTTTGCTATTTGTTAATGATTACAATGCATTTCATATGCTGCATGGTCTTACTTAATACTCCATATCAAAGTATTTCCAAAATTATAACAGGTTGAACATTTTTAGAAAAAAAAAAAAATTTAAGAAGAGGAAAATATTTGGAGTAATTTTATGTAATTAATCTCTATTTTGTGCTTTGATCTGCAATAGGCTATGTCAGGACTGAAGTCGAAAATGAAATCCTGAATGCAAGAGCTAAGGCTTTCCTTGAACATGATGCTTTCACGATAGACTTTAACAGTGTTTTTACTCCAAGGTAAAATAGTGGCTAAAAAGTAAATGTTCAATTGCTACTCTATATTTACAAGTAACAGTTTATGTAATTATAACATGTATTATGTTCAATAATATTTCAGTGTTCCCAGCCATATCCTCAATGTTGACATCACAAGTCCAACTTATACTGATGTAAACCTTCGCTACGCTGCTCAGATAGAGGGCATGAATGTCTCAATTTCCTCACCATCAGCCGGCCTCCTTGGTTTTCAGCTTCAGGGCAAGAGTCCATCTCAATTGATGTCACGTTTCTATGGCCATTATGCAGTTAGTAACCTTTTATGTCCTTCTATTGTTTATTTATTCATGCTTTTTTAGTTTTAGTTTTTTTATTAATTGTTGATTTCTTTTACAGTCTGCACCTGACAATGAAATTGACATCCTGAGTGTAAATGTTATTGCAAATGGAGATCGAAAAATACATTTCCAGGCTGACTGCAACCTGGAAGCACCCACAAAGATGATCCTGGGCGTGTACCAGAGATTGACTCTCATCGCCTCTACTGTTACCAATTTTGCAGAAAAGTCTGGTATTCTTGAAGCCATTAATGGATTGAAGACAGCTCTCGTCACTGCCCTAAATGAAGCCTACACTATTTCAAACAATCACACCCCCGATGTTAGCCGGCTTTCTGTTTTATTCAGAAATGTTGTTGGTCAGCACCAGAAAGCCATTCAGCAACTACTTAATGCTGCTGTCACCTTCCTGAGGGAGACCCAGATTAAGCTGCCTGGTATGAAGGAAGCTACAGTGCCTGAGATCTGCAAGCAAATAAGAAGCAGCATTGCTGAAGCGTTTGAAGACGTGATTCAAACTGTTAAAACCTTGATTGGAGGCGAGAACTTTGGTTATTTGGAAAATGCCCTTATCCACAGTGTGAATATGATTAAGCAGCTGGAGAGCCTTGATGTGATTCTCGAGAAATTGGGTGAAGTCCTCCAAACGTGTGTTGAGAAAACACAGAAATTTATTGACACGATCCAATCTGATGTCCTCGATGATGTTGCTGCAGTAATCAACGCAGTATACACTAATATCTTTAGAAGTGTCAACAACTTGATTGTAGATGTTAATAGATTGCTGAACATCGATAACTTGAAAGACTTAGTTAACATTTACATGGAGTTGATGTTAATTATGGTTAAGGAGTTTCAAAATAAGCTCTATGCAGTTTTTCCAACATATCCAGAAGCCCTAGTTAATGTTCACAATGGAAGGCTAAAAATGGACATTTCTTTACCTTTCTATAAATAGTCAACTTACCAAGCACATGAAACACTACCAACTGCTGCTGACACTAGACAAATAAATTTCAACATGCATTGAAAGCAGTCAGTACTATCTTGCATACATTATTAATACCCTAGCGCATTATTCTTTTTGTGCAATTATATAAAATGAACCAAAAGCAATAAAACTATGCATCATTTAATCTTTATTATATATTTTTATTACAGCTTTATTATATATTTTTTATTCCTTACAGTTACCACACTACGCACATGATTAAAATGGGTAAAATGCTCATTATTCAAAGTGTGTTGGTATTTTTTTTTTTATTTAAAAAAAAATGATACTTATGGGACTTAAACGGTATATAAAATGTTTGGTTTCAACTTGTAAGATCAACAAGACATGAAGGCCTCACAATTATGAAGCACCTCATCATCTCAACTTTTAGCTGGGTATACAGATTAGAATTCCATTGCTTTTTTTTCCCATTGGCAGCATGGTGGCTTAGTGGTTAGCACTGTTGCCTTGCACCTCCAGGGTCCGGGTTCAATTCCCGCCTTTGTGTGCATGGAGTTTGCATGTTCTCCATGTGCTTGTTGGGTTTCCTCCCTTTATACCCTGTATACAGGAGTAAGTGGTATTGATAATGTGTGAGTAAGATTGTCTGAAGCTACAGTATAGTATATATGGTTATGAAATTAAAACAGTCTGTGGATAGATCTGTAAACTTTATGCGGCAGAAAAAATGTGAGGTACATTACCCAGCCAAAGAAAATAGTGGCCATTTAGATTGAAATAAGCAAATAAGTAAAAGCCTTTAATTTGCTCTTTAATTGGTTATTTTAACCCTATGATGATGGAAGTAGCTTCTCATTTCTTAAAGAACTGTGTCAGAAGAGGTATCCATATAGTAATCACAATGACTTAATTACTGTATTTAATCATCATTAATGATTTACCTGCATTTTCTATTGCTTTTCAGTTGACTTCCTGCCTATGTGAAAATAATTAAAAGAATAGGGTCTAAACAGATGTGTGGCAAATAACCACTTGTTAGTTAAACTAATTGAAAAAGGTCTCAATTTGCTAGGCTACGATTGGACTTTCAAGCAATGGAAAAAGGTCATGGGGTCTGATGAATCCATATTCCTGAGTGATGGTGTATCAGGGTAAGAACTGAAGTACTTGATGCGACGCACCCTTAATGCATAGTGGCAACTGTACAAGCCTCTGGAGGCAGTGTTATGATCTGGGGTTGCTTTAGTTGGTCAGGTCCTGTACATGGGTACTGTAACTTAAAAGAAGGTTTTCCCATTCCTTTTGTCAACACATAGGTGGCACCAGGGAGAGTCTTGTGGACACCGTAGACCAGTTCCTGAAATGACAATTGTTGATAGAAGGAATAACATTGTGGATATCTGAATCTTTCATTTTGACTATGAAGAACTGAATTATGGATATTTGTAATACAGTACATATCCAGCCTAGACATTTTTTAATGTGTAAATTCTTTATTCCATATCCACATTTTGGCATATTAGACAAATAAAAAAAAATGAAAGAGTAAAATATTTGAATGATGGTAGTGTATTGAACTAAATGATTCATGACTCAAAAGAATCGGTTCGGCACAATTACAGGCAGCCCTTTTTTATTGCTTTTACACAGACACATTTAGACATTGTTTAATATATATCTGTATTATGGTATAAAAATAAGGTGATGATTAAAACTATTTTTTATTTGTATGTTTTAATCAATAATACATAAACTCATTGCTGCCATGTTTGGCTAGTCAACTAGCTTTTTTTTATAACAAAAATTACAATTACAATACTAAAAAAATATAAGTATCATACAAGATTCAGGTGTAAAAACTTGTATAAAAAATTATATAATGAACTATCCATAGTTAACATAACAAAAAATATATAGAAGATATACAGTATAAGCAAACTTAACAAAAAAGACTCATTCACTCACTCACCATCTATATTGCTACAGTATGTAGGGTCGTGGGGGGCCTGGAGCCTGTCCCAGGAGACTTAGGGCACGAGGTGGGGTACACCCTGGACAGGGTGCCAATCCATCGCAGGACTCACAGACATACACACACTCACTCACACACTTCCGGCAATTTGGGAACCCCATTAGCCTAATCTGCATGTCTTTGGAGTGTGGGAGGAAATCCACCAAGCACAGGGAGAACAGTCCCCGGACAGGAATCGAACCCGGAGGTTCAAGGCAACCGTGCTAATCACTAAGCCACCATGATGAAAAATATATGAATAAATAATAACAATAGACAGAATAAACCAACAACCTAAAAATAACTAAAAAAAAAAAAAAAGAGAAAAAATTAGAAAAATTAGTATTTTATTGATTAAATCTGATGTTCTGAACCAGAAGTTCTGTTACCAGTGTATTTTGCAGAAAACCTACTTTTGCAAAAACTACTAATGGATAACTGAAAATTGATATTATAAATGTGTAATTTTAGATGCCAACTAAATGTTGGTTTTGTAAAACTAATATGCCTTAGAGAAACCTTGAGCAATATACATTAGTATTGCATGTCTAGTAAAACAATAGTAAAACAATAACAAAGAAGATTTGGCGATATAAATGTTAAAGTTGACAATGTATTCCAAACTAGATTTGTTACTGTGATGGAAAAAGATAATTTTATCCTTTAACGTGAAACTATAAGATTCATGAATAAGTTGCCGCTAAAAAGATTGTACAACACCACAAAAAAAAAAAACAAGAGGAATACGTTCTTTCTGTTGGTTGCAGAATGTACATAGATCCGCAATATTCATATACTCTGCACCCATGCTATCAACCTGATAAATACATTGTAATATTTTGAAGTGAACTTCTTAAACATTGTTTCCAGACGATCAAAAAACAGTCTGCCACAACGTCATAGCCGAAAGCCAATAAGCGTGACCCTGCTGCACTTGAGCATTAGCAACCCGGAAGTTGCAGCACCTAGTTGTTAGAACACGCTTTTTAAATTTTTATATCGGATAAAACTTTTATAAAATGTTTATTTATTCATTATTCGTTTTTATATTAATGTATTATCGCAATATCTTTTAAACGCATATAAGAAAATACCAAAATATGTCCGAAAAATATGTCTGCGCATGAGTACCACGTCATTGTCACGTGACAGTATTTGAAATCAGGCCGGGAGAAGAGCGGTTTGAATCTCGGGCAGTTGGTGACGTTTCTGTTTGTGGAAGGGTTACAGTTAGAGTTTTAGTTATCTAACTGCATTTACTCGGATTCGATTAAAACACATGTTCGTTGTATGAGTTTATCTGATTATTGTGTTTATTTAGCTTAGATAGCTGAGTCCGTGTACAAGTTAGCGTTGTTGAACTAAAATATAGACTATGAAAAAGTGGGAGTCCACTGCACAGCAA
Organism: Heterobranchus longifilis; assembly: GCA_028570985.1. Classification (NCBI taxonomy): domain Eukaryota; kingdom Metazoa; phylum Chordata; class Actinopteri; order Siluriformes; family Clariidae; genus Heterobranchus; species Heterobranchus longifilis. The sequence continues at coordinate 20,313,646 of JAOVVB010000008.1, forward strand.
ACCAGCACGTGAGTACTGATACTGTAATAACAAAAATGTTTGTTAAAAGCAGACTGAATTATTAAGCATTAAATAAGGCTGTTTAATATAGCTACTGTAATAACACTGCTTTCTACAGTGGATTAAACACCATGAACATACTGGGGAAGTAATAAAACGTTAACTTAGACAAACTGATATCTGTAGATAGATAAATAGATAGAAAGATGTTCTAGAAAGATCTTTGCATAGTACAGATACTTAGCAACGAAATGCAGTTTAGCATTTACCAGAAGTGCAGATAGTAGTGTATATACATCAGTGCAAATATACAACTTATAAGATGCAGGTTAAATAAGTTTATATGTAGTAAATAATACCATGCAGTAAATATTTAAAAAACATAACTATGCAGAATGTGCAGTAACTAGAGTAGAGAGTGGATTATATACATGTGTATACACAGACACAGTGCTGTGAAAATGTATTTAAGACCAATGCTGTATTATTTGTATAATGTGTATAGAGATAAAGTGATGTGAGACTCTAGGGATGTATACACATCTACAGTGGTGTGTGTGTGTGTGAAAAGTGGGGAGATAAAAGTACAGAATAATACAGTAGAGAAATGTGTTACAGGTAATAAGGTATAAGTGGTTTAATGGTGTATTGTACAACCCCTGGCAAAAAGTATGGAATCACCCCTCTCAGAAGATGTTCATTCAAATGTTTAATTGTG
>JAOVVB010000008.1:20337112-20367696 GCA_028570985.1 Heterobranchus longifilis
CCATCAAAAAATATCAAAAGAACAAACAAGCAAAGTTATATATATATATATATATTTTTTTTTTTTTTCTTTTCCCCAAGATAAAGCTATCAGACTTTGGATTCTGTGCTCAGATCAGCAAAGATATCCCAAAGAGAAAGTCCCTAGTTGGAACGCCATACTGGATGGCTCCAGAGGTCATCTCCAAAACCCCATATGGCACAGAGGTAAAGAAATTGTACTATCCAATTATTATTATTATTTTTAAGTTGAAAAAAGGTAAAGTGATTTCCTTCATTTGTGCTGTATTATACACTTCCAGATGATCTTTTCATGCTAATATATAGGAAACAACTTTTCCCTGTGATCTGGTCATGTTATCAGCACCATGTCTGTCAGTGACTATTATTAAACCAGGGTCTGGAACCTATGTTTTGACACTGACAGCTAATACCCATCTCTTATCTCCTGAGTTATTTTCTACTCTCTTGGATGAAGAGCTGAGATTTTGGGTGTGTGGACAGAGGAACTGCCTGCTGGCATTTGCTAGAACCTCTCAACTTTTCATAGGAAGACACTTAATTGATACATTTTAGTTTAAATGCATTATTTTCCACACTTTTTAAGAAGATGATTAAATGAAGAGCAAAATGACTAAATCCTGCATTAAACATGTGTGTGTGTGTGTGTGTGTGTAGGTGGATGTGTGGTCTCTGGGCATTATGGTGGTGGAGATGGTGGATGGAGAGCCTCCATATTTCAGTGACACACCAATAGCTGCTATGAAGAGACTGAGAGATGAACCAGCACCTTCTGCCAGAAACACACACAAGGCAAGAACATAACTTATGTGATATAAAATATTTTCCTTCATTTACAATATTCATAATATATAGTAAATAAAACTATAGAATGGTCTCTTAACTAAAAATACAATCTTCACAATACAAGCTGTTGACACTGAAAATAAATATGTAATATTTCCCCATCCACTTATTAAACCATTAATAAAGCACATACTGTAAGATACTCCAATTTACTCTAATGGAAGCTATTATTTCAATGCTGTCAAGAGATTGCATTATTATGAAACTTTTCCCAATCTTCGACAGATCTCACCAGTGCTGAGGGACTTTTTAGAATCCATGCTGACAAAGGACCCACTGAAGAGATCAAGTGCCACTGATCTGCTCAAGCACCCTTTCCTGCTGCAAAGTGGCTCCCCTCGGTGTCTAGTGCCTCTTGTGGAGCAGTACCGGAAACGCATGTCTCGCTGCTGAGCAGCACAACAGCACTGCGTACAGTACATGAGAACAAAAAAGAACCAAAAACAAACAAAAAACAACTATGAACATGCATTTCGTGAATGTGAACTCCTTCTGCTTGTCAGTGTCCTGGCCTCCATGGTCAGTATTTTCAAATGGAATCTGTGTGTGTGTGTAACATTTTCACTTTTTTATTATTATTATTTTTTTTTCAAACTTGCCAACTAGAGCCATGGAATTGGCTCATGGAAAAACAATAAGTTTAATTGTAACAAAAGCCATCTGATCTGCACATTTCACTTGGCACAGGTTTTACACTAATGGCCTTTTCCACGCAACCCTCTTATTTTTATGCAGGCTTGGGACTGGCACTAAGGATACCCTGCATCCAGGGCCTGGGTTTGGGGAATCAAACCCGTAGCATGGCATGGCAGGTTTGAAACCAAGCCAAGCCACTAATGCCCCTAATGTCTTACATCAGGGCTTCCTTAAAATACCTGGTATCCTAACTAAAAATGGCATGTATTGGTACAAATAATTTTGAAACAATGAATACATAATTTACTTGATAATATGTCTCTTTGAAACAATTCCCTAGTAATAGGTATATCAGTTCATCTGCTCATTGAAAGCATCTATTTTTTATTTTTTATTAACGCACTTATTTCTGACATTTTGGCAAAAACACTATTGTTAATGCATAATTGCTAAATATATACTGTAAATTGTTTTAAATATTATGTAAATTAAGGAAATGTTCAGTTGAATTTCAAAGTTAAATGTATTCTGCATTATATTTTTTGCTATTAGATTTAAAGAAATAATTCAGTGTTAATTCTACGTCATTCCATGCTGAATCAGTATATGGTTGTTGTTAACAGTGTTAGTCTGGAGTCATCATTCCATAAAGTGGTATATTATTAAAACACATGAAATGGTGGTCCTGTACATGGATACGTTAATTATTGATAGGAAACATGGCCTGGATATTTAGTACAGAATATTTAGAAGGTCTATTGGGAACTTTGCGAGATAATACTGTATGTATGTTAATCATTAAATTATTCAACTTTGTAAAGGAGAAAGCAATGAGCAATAGAGCATGGTTCTGAATATCTTGTACAATTACATAGTTGTGTTGAAATATTAATAGTTTTTTCAAATTTAAAATGTGATTCTTTACAGCAGATTTTAACTAAACCAATACTGAAGATATAATGACAACTTGTTATACAGTTACAAGTTTGTACTTATACTATATAAGTATATTACCAAATCTGCCAATTTGCCATCATAAAAGCACACGCTAAACTGCTAAAAAGCTGTTAGACATTTTTATTTATAATTTTTCATGCATTTAAATCAGCACAGCATGTGTGAGTGCTTTTTTTGTGTGAGATTTTCATGCCAGAGGAACTATGGAATAAGAAGTCATGGCTGACAGTTATATGCTATTTTGGGAGTGGTGTTCAGGCATGGGGTAGGACAGCCTGTACCATGATAGCTGTAAGGGTTGTCAGTGGAATCCATCAGAGGAACCTTTGATAAATTAAGTGGTTTCTGGCATGTCAAGATAAACAGTACACAAATATCTGGTTTAAATTGTACTAAAGTCCTGACTGTTTTTGCTATGGCCATCTAAATGCCTAACCAATGTTTATTATTATATACATACATGCACATGCGTGCTATAAACATAATCAATTTATAATAAAAAAAACGCAAACTGTAAAAATTAAGATTAATAGATCTACCAGAAGCTGACAATTGATTGACCAGATGAGACTATGGAAGAGGTGAGAGCTGTCCTAATAAGGACAGTATCACCTAAAGGTCTTTTTCTTGCCCCTCACACCACTTAAAGCCTTGATAAACTTGTCCTATTTTTTCCAATGCCTGCAGACATGTCCTTATTTGGTACTTAGTAATCATTTATAAAGAGAGTGCAGAACCAGTGTACTACAGTTCCTGATCCCGACCAAAGCTTTGAACGCTGTCCACCAATTCTCATAGCATCTGTGGAAATCAAGAGCTCACAATGGGTGATGCTATTATGGCAGAATTTGGGAAAGCAGCTCCTTTCTTGAGGAAGTCGGATAAAGAACGACTTGAAGCTCAAACTAGACCTTTTGACATCAAAACTGAATGCTTTGTAGTGGATGAAAAAGTGGAATATGTCAAAGGACAAATCATCAGCAAGGAGGACGGAAAGGCAACTGTGAAGACAGAAGATGGAAGGACGGTAACTGTTAAAGAAACAGATGTTCATCCCCAGAACCCACCTAAATTCGATAAAATCGAAGATATGGCAATGTTCACCTTCCTACATGAGCCTGCAGTGCTGTTTAACCTCAAAGAACGCTATGCAGCATGGATGATTTATACCTACTCGGGACTGTTTTGTGTAACAGTCAACCCTTATAAATGGCTACCTGTCTATGATGCAGAAGTAGTTGCTGCCTACCGTGGTAAGAAAAGATCTGAAGCTCCTCCACATATCTTTTCAATCTCAGATAATGCTTATCAATACATGCTAACGGACAGGGAAAATCAGTCCATCCTCATCACTGGAGAATCTGGTGCTGGGAAGACTGTTAACACCAAAAGAGTAATCCAGTATTTTGCAAGTATTGCAGCTGCTGGTGGAGCAAGTGGAGGTAAGAAGGACTCTAACAAAGGGACACTGGAAGATCAAATCATCCAGGCCAACCCTGCACTAGAAGCTTTTGGCAATGCCAAAACATTGAGAAATGACAATTCATCTCGCTTTGGAAAGTTCATTCGCATTCATTTTGGAACAAGTGGTAAACTTTCCTCTGCTGACATTGAAACATACCTGCTCGAAAAATCACGTGTGACCTTCCAGCTAAAGGCAGAAAGGAACTATCACATCTTTTACCAGATACTGACTAATGCAAAGCCTGAGCTGCTGGATATGCTGCTGATTACAAACAATCCATATGATTACTCTTACATCTCCCAAGGAGAAGTAACTGTTCCGTCCATTAATGATAGCGAGGAATTAATGGCCACTGACAATGCCTTTGATGTGCTTGGCTTCACCCCAGATGAAAAGATGGGGGTCTACAAACTCACAGGAGCTATCATGCATTATGGCAACATGAAATTCAAGCAAAAACAGCGTGAAGAGCAGGCAGAACCAGATGGTACAGAAGCTGCTGACAAGTCAGCCTACCTAATGGGGCTGAACTCTGCTGATCTTCTAAAAGGACTCTGCCATCCAAGGGTTAAGGTAGGAAATGAATACGTCACAAAAGGTCAAAGTGTTGATCAGGTGTACTATTCAATTGGCGCACTGGCAAAGTCAGTGTATGAAAAGATGTTTAACTGGATGGTTGTGAGAATTAACCAGTCCTTAGACACAAAGCAGCATCGACAATATTTCATCGGTGTGTTGGATATAGCTGGATTTGAAATCTTTGATTTCAACACATTTGAGCAGCTCTGCATCAATTTCACAAATGAAAAACTGCAACAGTTTTTCAACCACCACATGTTTGTCTTAGAGCAAGAGGAGTACAAAAAGGAAGGAATAGACTGGGAGTTCATTGACTTTGGGATGGACTTGCAAGCCTGCATTGATCTGATCGAGAAGCCTCTTGGGATAATGTCTATCCTTGAAGAAGAGTGCATGTTTCCAAAGGCCAGTGACCAGACATTCAAGGCAAAGCTTTATGATAACCATTTGGGCAAATCAAGCATGTTCCAGAAGCCACGTGCTATCAAAGGTAAGGCAGATGCTCACTTTGCTCTGGTTCACTATGCTGGCACTGTTGATTACAATATTGGAGGCTGGCTTGTTAAGAACAAAGATCCACTGAATGAAACAGTGGTTGGGCTGTATCAAAAATCATCTCTCAAGCTTCTAAGCCAACTTTTTTCCAGCTACGCAGGTGCAGCTGAATCGGGAGGAAAAGGGGGTAAAAAGAAAGGTTCATCCTTTCAGACTGTGTCTGCCCTGCACAGAGAAAATCTTAACAAACTGATGACCAATCTCAAAACTACTCATCCACATTTTGTTCGCTGTTTGATTCCCAATGAGAGCAAGACTCCTGGAATTATGGACAACTGTCTTGTGATGCACCAGCTTCGCTGTAATGGTGTCCTGGAGGGTATCAGAATTTGCAGGAAAGGTTTTCCAAACAGGGTTCTCTATGGTGATTTCAAACAGAGGTACAGAATTTTGAATGCATCTGCTATCCCAGAAGGCCAGTTCATTGAAAACAAAAAGAGTGCTGAGAAGCTCCTGGGATCACTTGACATTGACCATACACAGTACAAGTTTGGTCACACAAAAGTTTTTTTCAAAGCTGGTCTGCTGGGTTTACTGGAAGAAATGAGAGACGAGCAACTTGCCCGTATCATTACCAGAATACAAGCTAATGCTCGTGCCTTGTTAATGAGAGCAGAATATCAAAAATTAGTAGAACGCAGAGATGCACTAATGGTAATTCAGTGGAACCTTCGCTCCTTCCTGAGTGTGAAAAACTGGCCTTGGATGAAATTGTTCTTTAAAATAAAGCCTCTTCTCAAGAGTGCTGAGGCTGAAAAAGAGATGGCAAATATGAAGGATGAATTCAACAAAATAAAAGAGGCTCTTGATAAATCTGAATGCCGAAGAAAAGAGTTAGAGGAGAAAATGGTCACACTTCTTCAAGAAAAGAATGATTTGCTTCTCCAGGTGCAGGCAGAACAAGATACACTGACAGATGCTGAAGAGCGCTGTGAACAGCTGATAAAGAGCAAAATCCAACTTGAAGCAAAACTTAAAGAAATGACTGAGCGGATTGAAGATGAAGAAGAGATGAATGCTGAGCTCACAGCCAAAAAGCGTAAGCTGGAAGATGAATGCTCTGAGCTAAAGAAAGACATTGATGATCTTGAGCTAACTCTAGCCAAGGTTGAAAAAGAGAAACATGCTACTGAGAATAAAGTGAAGAACCTCACTGAGGAAATGGCCTCCCAAGATGAGATCATATTGAAGCTCACGAAAGAGAAAAAAGCTCTACAGGAGGCTCAGCAGCAAACGCTAGATGACCTTCAGAGTGAAGAAGATAAAGCAAACACACTGACAAAAGCTAAAGCTAAGCTCGAGCAGCAGGTGGATGACCTTGAAGGGTCTCTAGAACAAGAAAAGAAGATTAGGATGGATCTTGAACGTGCCAAGAGAAAATTGGAGGGAGACCTCAAATTAGTTCAAGAGAATATAATGGATTTGGAGAATGATAAGCAACAGCAAGAGGAGAAACTGAAGAAGAAAGACTTTGAAATAAACCAACTCAATGCAAAGATTGAGGATGAGCAAACGGCAGGAGTGCAACTCCAAAAAAAGTTAAAAGAAAATCAAGCTCGTATAGAAGAGCTGGATGAAGAGATAGAGGCAGAACGTGCAGCCCGAGCAAAGGTGGAAAAACAGCGAAGTGATCTCTCTCGTGAGTTAGAAGACATTAGTGAACGACTTGAGGAGGCAGGTGGAGCCACATCTGTCCAAGTGGAGCTAAACAAGAAAAGAGAAGCTGAATTTCAGAAGTTACGCAGGGATCTTGAGGAATCTACCTTACAGCATGAAGCCACTTCTGCTGCTCTGAGAAAAAAGCATGCTGATAGTGTGGCTGAACTCAGTGAACAAATTGACAATCTACAACGAGTAAAGCAAAAATTAGAAAAAGAGAAGACAGAGCTGAAGTTGGAAATGGATGACTTGGCCTCAAACATGGAGAGCATTGTGAAAGCCAAGGTAAATCTTGAAAAGACATCCCGTTCCTTGGAGGATCAGATGCATGAACATAAGTCCAAGGCTGAAGAGGCTCAGAGGGCCCTTCATGACTTCTCAACACAAAGAGCCAAGTTGCTAACTGAAAATGGGGAACTTGGACGGCAACTGGAGGAAAAAGAATGTCTGATCTCTCAACTCACAAGAGGAAAAAGTTCCTACTCCCAACAGTTAGATGACATGAGAAGGCAACTTGAAGAAGAAGTCAAAGCAAAAAATGCACTTGCTCATGCAGTGCAGTCTTCTCGTCACGACTGTGATTTGCTGCGAGAGCAGTTTGAGGAGGAGCAGGAGGCTAAAGCAGAGCTTCAGCGAGCACTTTCCAAGGCAAATACTGAAGTTGCAACATGGAGATCTAAGTATGAGACAGATGGCATTCAGAGAACAGAGGAATTGGAAGAGGCCAAGAAAAAACTTGTTCAAAGGCTCCAAGAGGCAGAAGAAGCAGTGGAAGCAGTTAATGCAAAGTGCTCCTCTCTTGAAAAAACTAAACACCGTCTGCAAAATGAGATAGAAGATCTTATGCTTGATCTTGAGCGCTCAAATGCTGCGTCTGCTGCACTGGACAAGAAACAACGAACCTTCGATAAAGTCATAGCAGAGTGGAAGCAGAAGTATGAAGAGTCACAGTGTGAGCTGGAAGCATCACAGAAGGAAGCACGAAACCTAAGTACTGAAGTGTTCAAACTTAAAAATGCTTATGAAGAATCTCTTGATCAACTTGAGACTATCAAAAGGGAGAACAAGAATCTGCAAGAAGAAATATCAGACCTAGCAGATCAGCTTGGTGAAGGAGGTAAGAGTGTTCATGAGCTGGAGAAACTTCGGAAACAACTAGAACAAGAGAAATCAGAGCTGCAATCTGCATTAGAGGAAGCCGAGGCCTCTGTAGAGCATGAGGAAAGCAAGATCCTTCGTGCCCAACTTGAGTTCAATCAGGTAAAGGCAGACATGGAAAGAAAGGTGGCAGAAAAGGATGAGGAGATGGAGCAGGCAAAGAGGAACTACCAAAGAATGGTGGAAAATTTACAAAGTTCTCTTGAGGCAGAAACAAGAAGCCGCAATGAAGCATTAAGGGTTAAGAAAAAGATGGAGGGAGACTTAAATGAGATGGAAATCCAGCTAAATCAAGCCAACAGACAAGCAGCTGATGCACAGAAACAACTGAAGATTGTCCAGGCATATTTGAAGGATACTCAGCTTCAATTGGATGATTCTGCTCATAGTAATGAAGATCTCAAAGAGAATGTTGCTCTGGTAGAACGAAGAAATAACCTCCTTCAAGCAGAGCTCGAAGAGCTAAGGGCAATACTGGAGCAAACTGAGAGGGGGCGCAAGCTGGCTGAGCAGGAACTTATAGATGCAACAGAGAGGATGCAGCTACTGCATTCTCAAAACACTAGTCTGATCAACCAAAAGAAGAAGCATGAGGCTGATTTACTACAGCTACAGGGTGAGATGGAAGAGCTGGTACAAGAAAACAGAAATGCCGAGGAGAAAGCAAAAAAGGCAATAACTGATGCAGCTATGATGGCAGAGGAGCTAAAGAAAGAGCAAGATACCAGTGCTCATCTTGAGAGAATGAAGAAAAACATGGAGCAAACGATCAAAGACTTGCAGCACCGGCTTGATGAAGCAGAACAAATAGCTATGAAGGGTGGAAAGAAACAGGTTCAGAAACTAGAAGCTCGCATCCGTGATCTTGAGAATGAATTGGAGGCAGAGCAAAAACGAGGTACAGAATCTATTAAAGGGGTTCGCAAGTATGAGCGCCGCATTAAGGAGCTCACCTACCAGACTGAAGAAGATCGCAAGAATATGGCAAGACTTCAAGATTTGGTTGACAAGCTACAGCTTAAAGTAAAGTCCTACAAGCGTTCAGCTGAAGAGGCAGAAGAGCAAGCAAATTCCAACTTGGCCAAGTTGAGGAAACTACAGCATGAGCTTGAAGAGGCAGAGGAGCGTGCGGATATTGCCGAATCCCAGGTGAACAAGCTACGTGCAAAAACTAGAGATGGTGTGCCTGGTAAAAAATCCCAGGATGAGTAGCAGCAAGCAAGATCTAACACACAGAATGAATATCGCTCAATGTATTGCTACCTGAGATTAGTTTAGACTTCATCATGTGAAATTATTTCTGATTTAAAAAAGAAAAAAAAGGTTTTAAATTTATGCTTTTCTGAAACGCAATGCATTTTACATTTAACCACATTTTAATTATAACCAAGCAATGAACTATTGATCTTTTTTCTTTACTTAAATTTCAAAAAATAAATAGAAATTTGCAATTTATGTCATAAATTGCATGTCATCAAAATTCTACCAATTGTACTTTAGTAGTTTTATGGAAGTAAACATGAAATTGAACCATTTAAGTGTCACTCTGTGTGGTTATCTTTTCTGTTTTTTTCTTTTTTTATTTGTTGATGAATCAGCATAAATCACAACTTTCCTCCTGAATGAAACCCTACACTATCTACCTCAACTTCTCTGCCATTCAATAATGCTCAGCAAAAACGCTTAATCAAATGATATATTAATTATACTTAGACATTCTATTAATCATATAAGAAACCTGGTTCTAAAAACATCAACCAAAATCTTATTTTCTCACAGCAACCTGTGCAAAGAAGTGGATAATTTCATAAATGTGTAAAATTAAATCTAAAACCAACTACTTTAGCAGATTTGACTCCTTATTTTTAATATTTTATATATATATATATATATATATATTCCTTAAGGCTAAAATAAATCAGACTGATTTCAAATTTTAAAGCTCAAGTTTTAATGGAATGCAACAATTGTACATAAAGTACAATATACAAGTAATGACAAACTGAATGATTTTGCGAACAACATACAGGAAATTACAAACTGAATGAGTTTGCACACAATAGCAGACTTACTGTAATAAATGGGTTTCTTGAGTACATTTTAAGTACCAACATTGTTAACAGAATGTTAACAACAAATTGTTAACAGAATGTCCAAATTTGCCTTTAACAGTCTCCAATCTTATAAATCCCACTGACACACACATACAGCTCCAACAGGCTTTGGATAAGCTTTGTCATGTACATACAGTATAAGAAATAAAACCTTTTTGTACAGTAGTACTGAGGCATAAAACAGGCTTCAGTTAGACCCGACCCAACATTTTCTTAACAATGTTGTATTGATTTAAAAGGGGGGAAAAAACAACAACAAAAAGAAACGTGCTGTTACCACAGTAACCATGGTTATCTAATGAGATCAGAAGTCTCAAGTACAAATAATACAGACTATACAAAATACTGCATCCATTTTGAATGGTAAAGACAGTCTGTGAAATTTGTTGCATGAAAAGACATGAATTCTTAAATTTCCAGCTTCTTTAGAAATCCTGCTCTTTCACATGCATTAGATCACAGAACGTATGGTATTATGGTGAGATTAAAATTTTCTACAGCTTAATTACTTCAACATACTATAAGCTACCCGAATTCTAGGAAACCAGCACAGGTAACTAATCTAACATTATTTTGTAATTATTATCAGTATTGACGCTAAAAAAATATCACTAGATTACAAGAGTAAATACAGTACATAGAATCTTGCTTTGGAAAAGTGACAAAATGTGTTAGCAATTTTACACTATGGAAATGAAAGACATTGCTATTTTTACAAGCCTATGTTCTATAGTCACTTAAAAAAGTGTCTCTGCAGCTTTCACAACTAAGGACGTACCCTAAAGTGCACTATACCGTCTGTATTTCACATTTGTTTGTGGACTACTTTACCTCAAAACGTAGTTTTTACATATTAATTCATGACCATTCACGGTCATGAATTCAGTAACAGGATGTGGTGGATTCCTTTCACTACAGCAGTTGCCCCTTTTTTGCTTTGTGCAATATCAGCATCAGCAGCAGTACTTATACTTACGCAGTGTAAAAAAAGACAGTAGATCTAGACAGCAGTAATAAAAGTCAGATTCCTGCCGACTGGTATTTCATAAAAGGAAGAAAACTATTTCAACAGCTACTTACAATCAAAATCCCTTCGTTACAAACCGCTCTACTTCACATCATAAAATAAAAAAATATATGCAAATGCATTCATTCTTTCTACAGATTTTCAGACTGGATGGGATAATCCACCAACAGAGGGCAGACGCTGCTCAGCCTTAGCATAAACTCGAAACTGTTACAAGCTGGTAGGCTGTGCTTGCTGCTGTAATGCAGAATGGTGCTGTGGGTCAGCTTCACAATCTTGCGGCGCTTCCTCTCGCCGTACATTCATGAGGAAGAGTGTTACGGTAGCGAAAGTAGCTGCATTGACAGGAAAGGCTCGGAGCAGAGTGGATGTCAGGCCTCTTGTAAACACACGCCAGCCCTCTTGCTTTAAGCTTTTGCGTGTACAATCCATAATGCCACTGTACTGGAACTTGCCTCCAACGCCGTCTGCCTGCAGTCGAGACTTAATCACATCCACTGGATATGTAGAAAGCCATGAGGCAATGCCTGACATACCACCAGCAAACATCAGTTTAGGGATCATGTATGAGTCATTAGGCTCACAGCCAAGTGTGCGTGTTAGTACATCATAGACCAGGAAGTATACACCGAAGGCTGGAGTCTCGCGGATGAAGGTGGTTACCATGCCCCTGTTGACGCCTCGCAGGCCCTCCCGCTGGTATATCCGGACCAGGCAGTCTAACGAGTTTTTGTACATCTTACGAGTGGACTTCTTTTCACCAGTACCTTGCATCTGCATGCGTGTCTTCGCCAGTTCCATTGGACAGCAAATAACACACTGGATAGCTCCAGCGGCTGATCCTGCTAGAAACTGGTTTGCTGGAGTGTCTTTTTCCAGCAGACGCATCGTGTTGCCTTGCACACCGAATACAATGGCATTGATGAAAGTCAGGCCCATCATAGGAGAACCAATGCCTTTATACAGACCCAAAATCTGTAAGGAAAGAATAGCTGTTATGGCATAATATCATCATCGATTACATGGCAAAGGTACTGTCCTAATCTATTGTGATATAAAACTAGATACATTATTATAAATAACACCCAGTTAGGCATTTCCTATCAGCAAAATAGTTAATCAGGTTCTGAATGACCAACAAAATGCTTTTGCTGATTTTAATTACGCAAACAGAAAAAGGTACTGACTGATTCTTGCCGTATGATGGACTGGAAACAGTGAAAGGTTCCCCTGTACAGTGGCTTGCTGACATTTTGCACTTGAAGCCTAACCTGTGAAAAACAAAACACAATGCTATAGAAGTACTACAAAAAAAAAAACATTTTAAAGTGTGTTTAGCCTTAGGGCAATTGGGCACAACATTTTTTCTTAAGACATAGTAGTAATTTACATTAATTTTACATTAATTATGTTAACCTTTTAATATATGTTATTGTAATAAAGTATTTAAACTGAGAAAATGTTTAACGCATATACATACATACTAACTGTAAAGACAGAAGCACCCTTAAATTCAATGCTTATTAAAGGCCTGAGGGAGAATTTCTTGCTGCTCACAAATGTTTGTTAATTCCGTATTACAAAGCAGACAAAGATTTACTTATATAATGGAAAATAATAACCAAAGACCAAGACCAATACACTCACCTTTACAGTGTCAAAAGGATGTCCTACTAGAACCCCAGCAGCACCTGAATAGTAGAAACACAATTTGGTGTAATTAGTCCTCTCTAAACAAACATGAAAATGTAAAAAATGTATGGCACTCGATATGTGTGTGTTTTAAGTGTCTTGACAAATGTACATGGTGGGAGTGTTTATGAATCTGTAAAGTAAATTGGATACAGTGTGGATACCTGTCTGTTTTACAGGATTCGCTCTGGATCAGGTAGGAAGTGGCTATTCTGTGTACTTTCAAGGTTTGTTTATTAGTGAGTTCGTCGCATGCTGCTGAAATGATGAGCTTTAAAATCGGACTGCAGTACAGCAACATTACTCTTTACTTTCATCGGCTTAATCATTCACAATCCTAGTTACTGTTAATGTTTTTTCAATCATCAGAACAACAAAATAAAGCAACAGATTACAGTAGATTAGATTAAAGAAGTTACAGTGCAGTGAAAAAGTGCTCGCCCCTTCCTGTTTATTTCTTTTTTAAATATTTGTCACAATTATATGATTGAGATCATCAACCACATTTTTGGATGAAATTACACAAAGATAACCAGAGTACATGCAAAATGCTGTTTTTAAATGATGATTTCATTTATTAAGGGAAAAAAAGGGCTGTCCAACCCTGTGAAAAAGTAGTTGCCCCCTAAACCTAAGAACTGGTTGTGCAGCCCCCTTGGCAGCAACAACTGCAATCAAACGTGAAATATGTAAAAGAAAACACTGTAAATCCAAAAGACAGAAACAATTCTGCATACAAAGTACACTAGGAAATGGAAGAAAAAGAGTAGAGAATCAGAGCTGGCCCTTTACCTTGACTGTACCCTGAGCTAAAACTGTATTTCACTGTAAATGTAGAAAACAATGCCTGCCTGCCTATCCAAATCCCAAAACTGACAATAATTATTTTGCTCAATGTTTCAGGAGCTTTTTATTGGCAAAATGCAAATTGCTTGTTGTTACACCAATAATCATTTGTAATTCACAGCAACAGAAATACATCACAAATATATCTTCAAGACATACTGTAACATCATACCTACTCTTTGTTAATATTATATCTGATACACATAGTAGACATAACTTTTCAAGAAATGTATGGTTCTTGGATAAAAAATATATTATTATCCTGAGTACTACATTATACAGTATGTTTCACTTGTATGGGCTGGTCAGCACAGTGTGTGAGTCCTGCACCAGTGTGAAGTAGAGTATTTCGTTTTTGTAGTCATTGTAAGCAACCATATGGTTGGGAATATGTTACCAAGGTGCCTCAGCAGTATCTATGAATTATGCCAGAGGTTAGGGCTGGGGACCATACTTTGATAAATGTACTGTCATATGTTAATAAACTTTAATACCTAAGAGTAAATCTCATCAGCATCAGCGAGCCAATAAGCATTTAGGACACTTATTACAAAGAACAGAGACAGGGATCATGTGTGCACATTAAAAAAATTCAATCAAAAGCATGGCTCTGTTTTATCATCACTGATGATTTTCTTAGAGAAGGATATAAAACATACTGTACAAAAAGGAAATTGCTGCCGATACCAGCAACACGACAACTTAATGAAACACTAAGTAATGAATGTGCATGGACTAAAATGTATGAGCAAGTCATGCTGTGTTTAACTGAAAGAAGAACAAACAACCCCCATCTTCCTCTTATCATCCAAGTTTGCCTAATTTACAAAATCTCAAAGATTCCACCCCTGGATTTACCCTTATCCAGTATTACAGAGGACGGCACTATGGCTGGGATTGTAGCAGGTATAATTTAGCCAACAATAATTTGGCCAACTTGTATTAGATGTTTACTAAATTTAACTGTACTAAGATGTGGTGTCGTGCCAGTAACTTAAACTGAGACCACCAAGTAACTTTAGATGTTGTTTAGCTTATGGCTAGTCAGATAACAAAATCAAGACATAACCTCAATTGGTGGTTGAGGACGTCCTGTATACTACATCATCTGTTTCAGTAGTATGGACTGGTCAGGACAATCAGTCTGTGTGAGTCTTGCACCAATGTGGGGAAGATTCTTTTGTTTTGCAATCATCAGGGACAAAATTGTACGCACATCTATGCAGTTGGGAATATAGTGCCAAGGTGCCTCAGCAGTATCAATGAATTATGCCCTAGTAAGATTGAGATTCACAGGGACCACCTGATACGATATTATTACCAGTACTTAGGTGCCGATTCGATTTTGTATTGCGTTTCTTTATCACAATTTTATAAATATCTTGATTCAATATTATATTTTTTATAAGTTTATTACAATTCTAAGCAAATTTAGCAAATAATTCTCCTAGCATGCTGTGCTATGCTGTGCTGCCTTTGAATGTGTGAATAGTTTAGAGTGCACAACCTGTAGGATTATAGAGAAAGTGCAACATTCTACCACCTCAAATGCAAACATATACATTAAAAATGTTTTTTTTTTTTTAATATATACTTTGGAGTCACCTTGAATGAGGAATCGCAATATTTAACTGATTACTGATTTTTTTCCCCTTCTGGGGCTGGTTGCCATACTTCGATACATCACTGACTGAATTGCTGAGAATCTATCAAATGTTGGAAAAATGTCTTATTTGTTGCTAAATTTCAATACTCAACAGTAATCTCATCAGCACCATACATTCAAGACATGAAGTCACACCCATTGTTTGTTCATATTATATCTGATACGCATTGTAGACATAACTTTATTTATTTAGTTTTGTACTACATTAACTGTTTCACTAGTATGGACTGGTCCATACAATCAGTCTTTGTGAGTCTTGAGATTATTTTGCTTTGTAGTCATTGTAAGCAACTATGTACAGGATGTACTGTAGTTGAGAATATGGTACCACGGTGCGTCATCTGTAAAACTCATCAGCATCAGCAAGACAATAAGCATTTTGCACGCTTATTACAACGCCCAGAGACGGGGCTCATGAGTGCGTGTGCATTTTGAGAGGCTTGACTACAATGTGTACCATACCAGCACATATAAAAATTCTCTATGATCATTCTCTAATGGCTCTATTTTATCATCACTGATCATTTTATTAGGGTACGGTGCAAAACATACCAAAAATCGATTGCTGCCAATACCAACAACACAACAACCTGAATGACTAAGGTTGGACTAAAGTTAAGAGCAGAAAGTCACGCTGTGTCCGATGGAAAGAAGAACAAACAACAGTCATCTTCCTCTTATCATTCAAGTCTAACTAAGATTACAAAACTTCAAAATTTCCACAAATGGATTTTCCTTAATCCAATATTACTAGCTTCTGGCTATAGAGACAGAGGGCGAAATCAAATGATGATCTCAACTGGTGCTTAAGGAAGTACAGCAGTCATATGATAAGATCAAGTTTCTCAAGTAGATTCTGGCTTTTGTTGCATTTAGTAATTGATATTATGTCACCAGATCATGTTGATTTGTGATAAATGAGTTTTATGATGTTGGGAAACTGCTTTGAGAGGTAAAATGCCAAGTTGCCGAAAATACAACTAAATATACACTATATAACGTGTAAAATGTAATTTTCTCTTGGTACTGGTACTTGCAAGGTCCGGTATCCAAGTCAAGGTACTGATTCAGTTCTGACACTGGAAATTTCTGAACGATACCCAGTCACAGCTCTAGAACTCATGCCCTGAGCTAAAATGACCTGTTTTTGGCTAACGAGTTTCTGGGTTTGCTTCAAACTGCTTTTTTTATTTCTTTTTTTAACAAGTAACTCATTTGTCTTCCTTTCTTTGCTTCTTTCTTTCTTTAAACCTATCTAGTCACCTACATATCTAAAGAAACAATCCCACAACTGTCACCAGTTATTTTTTGCACAATGTTTCTTTGGAATTTCATTTGCAAAAGGCAAATTGCTTACACTTTGTGGACACCCTGGGGCCCAAAGCTCGCCAAAAAGTGTCTGCTATTCTGCTATGAAAGCAATCATCCATGTTTCACAGCAACAGAAATGTAGAAATACATCTTTCAGACATGAATAAATGTATACAGTGTGCATATAGAGGTGACTGCTGAGGTCTTTTGTAATGTCAGGAAAACAAGGACTCAAACAAAGAGATTCCAAATTTTTTTTTACATGTATTGAATTACATGGGGAAATGATAGCACTTCAACATAGGCACAAGTTGCATCAACCGGTTTCATCAAATGGAATGCAGTCTTACAATTTTCTCCGGCAATTTCTCTTAGAATTTGCATTTGTCCCTTTCAAAGTACACCACCATGTCTGCACAAGAGCAATGGAATCCCACTTTTCGTAGCGTGCTGCGATCTTAGCTCGCTTCTGAGCGGTCAAGCGGTCGGCTGCGTTTGTTTACGTTGCATGTGATGCCGGCACTATCGGTGTGGGAAATATGAAATCCTATTTGCTATCGTCTGTTCTTATCATGACTCCAGTGATACTACAAGTTCTATAGCCATTTAATATTGCCTAGTTCATTTTCAGGGTATGACGATTGAGTCAGATGAAGTCTGATTTATACTTGCTGTTAACTGGCCGGTGTGCAGGTCACGTGGCAGATCATGTGGCTGGTTGCTTGTGCACATACTCAAAAAAGAATGCACTTTCAGGTGGGGCAAAACCAATGTATGTAGTGTTAACAGAACAGTAAAGTACATTATAGCACCATAACACTGTGTTCCTAAGTAATTTTGTATCTAAAATTGCACACTGATCAGGGCTGTTACTGAGTATTAACTATAACAATAACAAATTTCCCATTATGGTTTTAAAAACCTGTTAAAGCCTGCAGAAGTGTTGCCTGTATTTCTGTGCCAGTTACACAAGGATATTAAGTGTAAACCATATTCGGGATGTAATCCACATTCACTATTGGGTCATACATTTTGTATGCATTTCTATGTCACACTTATTGATGTGCATGGCTTTATCTTCTTGTTCACTACCCAGACCATCTGTGTCTCTATCAGATGCAGCTCAGCTTTAGTAATTCTGCATCTGCAACAGCTAGCAGGTTTAGTGATCTTTTAAATGTGCACCGGAGCTCTTTAATGATTGATATATCCTGAAATAGTACAGAACCCTCACTCGGTTAACTATACTGTGAAATACTGTATATTGTATGACTGTCACTGCTGTTAAGGCTAGACTCCTGCATTACATTCTGATCACCACAACGTTCTGATGGCAGACTATCAATGCCCTACACCAGAGCGGACTCATTATTTAGCACTGAGAGCAAACTTATCTTCGTCCAGCATTGTTAAGGCGATCGCGCTTCCTGTTGCTGGGAGTTTCTGCGCAATGCTGTTCCCGATGCCGCAGCACAGTGACGCAGCCAACTTTTGTTCCTAGGGCTGCCACAGACATGGCAGCTGTGCATTTTGCTTTCTGCTGCCACCATGCAGTGCCAAAGGAACGGTAATTGTTAGTCAGCAGTATTTCCATAGCCTGCTTGATTAAGCATGATGCTAAGGGCATAATGATGAAGTTAGGGCAAGGCTCAACCAGTTTCCCTAAATGGAATGCAGTCTGACAATATTTTAATGTCTCCGATGTAGTGTGCCATTGATTTGTGATTTCTCAAGATGGTCTGCTCCCAAACAATCTGGGCATTAATCATTGTCCATCATCCCAAGTCAACAATTTACAACATCAACAATAACAAGAAGTTATTAATTTATAAAATAATGCAATCAGTTACTCTGTTCCTACACTGCCCAGGCTATTACAAGCCAAGACAAGCAATATGGCATGTATGTGTTTTAAGCGCAAGAAAAGTACCAAGTCAAGTCTCCACACCCAAATATGGGATTTAACATGTCAGCACTTTAAAATACCACGAAGCTGAAATACTCACACGGACTAGACCTTAAACCTAACTCGGGAATCTCCCAGTTCTTGCTTGCGACTGACATAAGCCATTTCACAATATAGTACGCAAATACAATAGTGTATTAAATATACTGGCTGGTTAAAAAAAAAAAAAAGAACTTGCTAAAAAAAGCCTGTTATTTAAACCACTATTCCACCTGACTGGACATAAAGAGGAAATTACTTTTTCACTGGAGGAAGTGAGACTTAATTAAGTTTACTTTTTTCCATACATATTACTAAAAAGATTTTTAGTGCTTTATGAGGAATAGCCTGCTTTATCTGTGACTACATTATAAGATACACAGATGTATGACATAAGGACCCTTGTGGTCTTTAATGAATGGAATGCCTATTATTGCTTTACAAATACAGATGTGGCATTTAATCTTGGCTGAAACTGTTTGTACTGTTATTAGCGCATGGAAATCCCAGGCATAGGTACACTAGGTAGCTACCAAAGAGGCTGGTGTTTCTTAGGAAGTTTGCTATCTAGTAAACCATTTGACAGTTAACAATTGATAAATGCAAAAGCTATCAAAAGTATAAGTAAACTTAACATTAACAACACAGTTAAACTACTTGGTGCCCATCATCCTCTCTGAAGCTCAAGCCCCTAGTGATGGATGTAAATTAGGTGTTTTTGTTAATTACTAAGAAAAAACCACAGATGTATGCAGGCCTGGGGTGTTTCCAAAATTACATTTTCACAGAATTTCCACAGACGTGTTTTTCTTTAACAGCTACAGTATAATCTATTATTCTCTCTCTCTCTCTCTCTCTCTCCACTGCTTATCCTGTACATGGTCGCAAGGACTCAGGTGCAAGGCAGGGTACACCCCGGGTGATGTGCCAATCCATCGCAGGGCACACAAGCGCTCACACACTCACAAGCACTCCACGACGGGCAATTTGAGAAATGCCTTACTCATCACGAAATTAGCTTAGCATGTCTTCGAACTGTGGGAGGAAAGCGAGGTACCCAGAGGAAACACACCAAGCACTGGGAGAGCATGCAAACTCTACGCACAGAAAAACGAGATGGGAATCGAACCCTCGGCCCTGGAGGTGCAAGGCCACAATGCTAACCACTGTGCCGCCATGTGTGATTCTGTATAAGAAAAATTAAACAAGTTTCAGGTGACTTTAATCTTGTGATTTATATCTTCCTGGTATAAATGAACATAAACTGTTCTCACATACTCTAACTATTTGTGAGTGCTGAATTGAAATTCTTGAGGGTTCTTGGTCGCTCGACTCTGTAATGTCAGATGCCTTAATCTCCTTTATACTGCCACATATTAGCCACAAAGTTTTACAATGTTAAATTTTATTAGGTCAAACTCATGCCCATCTTGTTAGACGTGGAGTACCGTAGCACCTCGTAATATGCTACTGTATGAATTGTCAAGACTTCTGAAAAAATTTAATTCTGTCAAGCCTTGCTACGCTTTTTGGTCATGGGCCACGAAAAAGGCAACCAATTTTCAGTTTGAGTTTTTCATTCATGCTACATTCATGCTACTTGTTACCAGTGACCTATTTTAGTTCCCCTTTCAACTTTCTTATTAAAATTTAAATGTAGATGGTGCAAAAATTTTATGTCATCTATTTCACTACAGCTAGTGATAAATAAGCATTTAGCTTAACAGTCTACCTAAAATCATTTCATCCTCCCTAGTAAAGTGGACTTTGTTGCTACATGCATTATAACAAAAAAAGGTTTTGTTATAATGATTTTATAAATATCCCGAGTCAAATTTATTTTTGAATCGCAATACATATTGAACCGACACCTAGGTACAGTATTGTGATAATATCATATAAGGTGTTCCCTGGTGATACTCATCCCAACATTTCAGGAAGATTCATTAGTAAATAGTGGATGAATTCTGGATGTATTTTTGGACTCTATATAACAATAACTTTATAATCCACCTACAAATAACTTCCAAAGTTATAACCACCTTAATTAAAACACCTGCAAATGGGTCTCTTGGTAAAAGATGCATTGTACAGATACTTACAGGCTGTGATGATTGTTCAGGCTCTTCAAAAACCTACATCCCACCTTGTCTACATACAAATGAACCCAAACATCCAGAAATGGGATCAATGAAAAATCACAATTTGAAATAAATAAATAAATAAATAAATAAATAAAATCAGCAGCAGCATGTGATTTCAGTATTCCTAGCATGTGCATTTAGGGATGCAACTATATAATATAACAGATTACAGATCACATCAACGCATTACACTTCATCTATCTATCTATCGATCTATCTATCTATGTCTGTATTAGAAGTTGACATTTAACACTAGCTTAACACTAACACTAGTTTGGGTTAAATATATAACTCACTCAATCATCATCTATTACACTTTATCCTGTATAAAGGGTCAGGTGGGCCCAGAGCCTATCCCAGGAGACTTAAGGCACGAGGCAGGGTATACCCTGGACAGGGTGCCAATCCATCGCAGTGCACACACACACACACACACACACACAGAGACACACTCTATAGGCAATTTGGGAACGCCAATTAACCTAATCTGCATGTTTTTGGATTGTGGGAGGAAACTGGAGAGAGGAAACCCACCAAGCATGGAGAGAACATGCAAACACAGACCCAATGCCTGAATCAAACCCTCGACCCTGGAGGTGCAAACCACTACTGCCTTAAATACATAACTTGTACGTGAAATTTATTGATTTTCTTTTTAAAACTTGGAAAATTGGACGTTTTTGCAAAAGTCAAACCTCTTTTTCTTATAGAATGTTTTGGGTGTAACTTGGGAGTGTTATCTTACAATCATATTGTTGTTATATAATTATATCATTATTATTATTGTTGTTGGTTGTTATGTCATTTCAAAAGCAGAACCTTGCTCATAGATAGATAGATAGATATAGATAGATTTAATATAGATAAGGTTAAATCCAGACAAATATACACCGTCATATCGTGTTTCTGACCAGACTAACTTTAGCCCTAACCTGTTAACTAGCTGGTGAGCTCAGTGGTGAGCGCGCGCTAATGTGATGTGAAATGACTGTTGAAGGAAGTGAGGTTAATGTATGGCGCGAGCTAACCCGCTTTGCACACCTACCTCCCAAACAGCCTGCAACGAAGTCCATCATCCTTCTCCAAAACAGTCTTCACACTCTGGCAGTCGAAGCGTCTTTAATTTCTTAAAGTATATTTATATGTTTTTAAAAAATAAATAACTTAAATTTACCAGCTAGCAGTAATTACACTGGTGCAGAAACTAGCTGTTGGCTATCCTCGCTAATGATCCTTCCAACGATGCAAGATTTCTCTCTTAGTCCTCAGAATCTAAATTCAGCTTTTCCCCCCAAAAAAATATGTACTATGAAATGATGGAAACCTCAAACTGTACGGCGGACTCTCTCTCTCTCTCTCTCTCTCTCTCTCACTCTCCTGTCGTGTTATAGTGGAAAAATCCACCCCAGCCTCCCCCTGCCTGCCGGATTGACTTCGGTTTCAGCCAAGCTGTCAGAGCGGGAGGTGTGTGCTGACGTCACGGAGGATAAAATCTCCATGGCCAATCGCGGCGTCCCTACGTAACAATATCCCCTGGACACGCCCCCTATCGCGTGCTCCTGCTCCTCGGCTAGCGCTTCACTGAAATGACTTTCCAGTGTTGCGTCAGTCTCAAGGGTGTGTCTCAAATCGACCCAAAATGTATATTTGTCCCATTCTTTAATACAACTCGCAATGCACTGCGGTGTCTCTTCAGGACCATAGTAATAACACATAACAGCACAATAATATAGTACACAGAAATACACGACAGTGTGAAACACGTGCTACATGAACAATGAATAGGCAAGTCACAGGGCAGTGCATGCGAACAATGCAAGACTAAAGTTATGTTGCATTGAAGAAACAAGTTTTTTGTCATTTTTATTTATTTACTTATTTTACTGTGGAGAAAAGTAGAATCACCGGTCATAAATTCAAAACGATTCTCAGTGACATTTTAGGTTAAATACATAACTCACTCAATCACTTAGAGACTTATGGAATGAGGTGCACCCTGGTCAGGATCGCAGACTGGACATCACAGAGCACCCACACACACACACACACACACAGACACACACACACTTAGGGGCAAAAGCCTTTAGGCTAGTGCTTAGGAGGTCATGAATGCAAAAAATGCTCAGTGATGGCTACACCATCGTACTGAAAAGGATTAGGGCCAACGTTAAAAAAAAAATTAAGTTGTGAATTTTTGCTCATAATCTTCTGTAGAGAATAAAGTCAATAATTCTCACAAAAAGTCTGAATTATGTGGAGGAAAAAGTCTGAATACTGAGAAAAAACAACAACTTTTCTTTCTTTCTTTTTTTTTCATTCTTTTTATATAGTGTCCCTACTCATCTTCCAAACTTTTGGCTGATACCTGACTGCTAAGACTATTTTTGTTTCACCTATTACAAGGTTTAGATAAAGTTCATCAACTAAATAAGATTAAAGTAAAATGTACTTACTATTTTATCACAGCACAAAGTGCATTTGTGATACAGGTTAGGAAGGAATAATCCTGATAAAAATGTATGCTTTCATAGAAAATTCATAAAATATGTGCAAAGAAAATAAAACAACAATTGTATCCTGTGTGACACATATGCTAATAAATAAAAATATGTTACAAATTATTGCATGGTGAAATTGTTATATTTGTCATTTAGTTGTGAATATTCATTTAAAATGTAAACTTATTTAAGCAATAATAATTATACATTGTTGAATGATTACACAACAATTATATTATAATTATATATCGCACAATAATTATACATTTTTTAATAATTATACAACAAGGCATGGTACCCTGTTACTGAAACCCAATAAGTCAAACAATGAACAGGAAGTTTCATCATCATGGCCCTTTCCATCCCCATGGCCAAGACGAAAATAAGGTCCCTCAACAGTTTGCCATGTTTTTTACATATTGGTCAGCATTGTGTGACTTAATCCATTTATAAACAACAGTAGTAGCATGGATCAAAGAAGTGTCCAGCAGAACCCCCATGCCACGCCACGTGTTGCTTACAGTATGTGTACTAGCTTGGTTTACCTAATTTCTCTAGGATGTTGTGGTTTATTTTATAGTTGCATGCATACATGTACCTTCAGTGTTCAACAGAACTTCAACATAGATTCCAGGTTACTGAGATACGCCATCGCCACTCAGGCACACCACACAAACACGTTTGTCTTTTGAGTGTGTTAAGACCTACAAAAAGCCAACGTCGCCTGGGTGCACTGCACAACTTGCACACTTCACACAATATGATGTAATAGAGCCGATGGCAGCTTGGGCCCTAAATATTTGTCATGTCAACTGTGTGTGTGCGTGTGTGTGTGTGTGTGTGACAAGAAAACATGTTTGTGCATTTTTGTGTGTGTGGTGTGTGAGTCTGTGTGTTAATTTGTGATATGTTTGTGTGGGTGGGTGTATGTGTGTATGTGTGTTTCTGCATGCATGTGAGAGAGAGATGTGAGTGTGTGAGTGTTAACATTTGTGATATGTGTTTGTGTACTGTATGTGTGTGAGATATGAGTGTGTTTGTGGGTGTGTGCCTGTGTGTGTGTGTGTGTGTGTGTGTGTGTGTGTGTGTGTATGGGTGTGTTTGTGTGTGCATGCATGTGTGTGTCTATTAACTCTGTGGTGCACTTAATAAAAGAAGAAGTGGGGAATTCTAAAATAATTCAATGTATATAATTACTGAATAACAGAGAATTATGGATAAGACTTTCATCACATTATTACTACATTGATAAAGTATTTACTCCTCCACAATGAATTGCTCAAGCTGTCACAAGAAGAGTAGAAATGTTTAGTTGGGTTAAAAGTCCTACTGTATCTGGGCCATGTAGGGATGCATGCAGCATGCAGATTACCTTTCTAGCATGTTTCTTTGTTCATCTTCCTGTCATTGCCACTTCCTCATAAAAGAATGCCCATAAATCTGTGGTCAGGATGAAGTCTAATTTTAGTAAAAGTGTTCAATTTTCACCAAAATGCTAGTTCACTATCAAGGTACTCTGTAGCTTTATCATGCCATTCTACTAATTGTTATCTGTAGTTTTTTTGTTGTTTTTTTTTTACATTTAGTTGCATGTCTATTTTTCCACCCAAGTTTTGACATATTTTTCCAAGTTGTGAAATGCAGGGCAACCTGTTTTCTACCCTACCATTTATTGCATGTATAGAACCTTCCAAAATTGTTTGAATGGGGGTCCAATTTACTCCGGCACTCTGGAGGTGCAAGGCGACAGTGCTAACCACTAAACCACCCTAGCCTCTATTTAATACATTTAACATAAAATAACATTATTTACCATTATTTATTTTTGCTTAACTTACATATTTATACTTGAGTGGAAATTCTGCCCTCAATTTAAATATTTTGATACATCAACATTTTTTTTCATTGCATGCCTCTCAGGTCTTCACTTAGTTAAATTATTGAGACTTGATTACTAAGGTATCTTCCTGCATCTGCTACTATGTCTACGAGCAGAATGCACCTCCCCTAACCTATTTTGGTCTAGCTGCCAAGACTAACCTCACTTACTGTATTCACTCTACAGACTTCCGGTAACTTGCCCACATTAGATTTAACCTCTTGAGACCTAAATGTATAACTACATTGTGTATATATTCTTGTATGATTCTCATATGCCAAACGTTTTCCAGTTTACAGACTTTAATAGCGTTTGTAGTTATCAGGGGCTAATAAAGAGAAACAGTTAAGTGAAAATACAATTTTGATATCAGTAGAGTTTGGGTCCAGGAGTTAAAAACAATGATGCACACAAAGGCAAAAAAAAAACTCAAACCTCATCCTACATGATGGCAGAAGGAAAATCCCCCAACCTACGTAGCTGTAGTTAAAATAAAGCTTAGCCCACAATTGTTAAAAGATAATTCTATATTAGTGACTAGGTGAAGAAGGTGTGCCCTGACTGACTAGAGCGATCACTTAAATGAATGCTATCATTACACACTTAATATAAAAATATAAATAATGTCTAATATAATGTAATATATGTTTGTGTATACTGTATGTTAAGAAGAAAAGTAGGGTAGTTTATAGCTGTTATTAGCACTGTTAAACATCAAATGTCAATAATGAGATTTAAACATAAATGTACTTTGCAAGCTCACAGACAGAAACAGATGGTTCACAAGTTTTTTTTAAATCCATCATAGTATGCATGATTATTATATCTAATACCAGTCAAAAGTTAGGACACACCCTCTTATTCAATGCATTTCTTTATTAGCATTTTTTAATATTGTTTTAATACTAAAGGCATTTAAATTATCACAGAACAAATATAGAATTATCACTCACTCACTCACTCACTCATTTTTTATACCGCTGTATCCTGTATACGAGGATGCAGCGCACACTTGCATACACACACTCTCACGGGCAATTTGGGAACGCCTATTAGCCTAATCTGCATGTCTTTGGAGTGTGTGAGGAAACCCACCAAGCCTAGGGAGAACATGCAAACTCCATGCACAATAACCCAAGGTGGAATTTGAACCCGGGCCCTGAAGGTGCCTGACGACAGTGCTAACCACTAAGTTACAGTGCCGCCGATATGGTTTGGAAGTGTGTAGTCAACATTTATTTTTAAATAATCTGGAATTTGTCCCGTTTTTTTATTTTTTAAAGTAGCCACCTTTTGCTTTGATGACAGCTTTGCACATGCTTGGCATTCACTTAGTCATAGTCTCATAAAGTAGTGACCCACAATGGTTTTCCAACAATGTTGAAGGAGTTGAGTACTTACTGGCTGCTTTTCCCTCACTCTCCAATCCAAGTCATCCCAAACTACAACAATTGGATTTAGATCAGGTGATTGTGAAGGCCAGGTCATCTGATGCAGAACTCCATCACTCTCCGTCTTGGACAAATAGCTCTTACATAACCAAGAGGGTCTATTGTTCTATTGGAAAACAAATGATGATCCCATTAAGTACAAACTAGATGGGATGACATATTGTTGCAAAATGCTGCGGTAGCCATGTTGATTAAGCGTGCCTTCAATTTTAACTAAATCACCAACAGTGTCACCAGCAAAGTGCCCCACACCATCACAGCTCCTCCTCCATGCTCCACAGTAGGAACCACACATTCAGGAGACATCTGTACAATTCTCTCTATGCCTAACAAAGACATGGCGGTTAGAACCTAAATTTGAAATTTGAAATAATCAGAACAAATGACAGTTTTCCACCGATCTACTCTGCATTCCTTGTGATTCTTGGCCCAAGCAACTCTCTTCTGCTTGTTTTTTTTTTTTTTTAAGTAATGCATCTGGAAGTTGAGTAATGTCAACTAGACTTGTTTCTTGTTAGATAAATACTTTTCACTACTCATTTAAGTAGCTTCTTCAGTCTAAGGTTAGTTGGTAAATTCCTCATATTTGAGTCCTCAAAGGTCAAAGGATCACCCCTGTCTGAAAAGGGTTGTTACATGAACAATGGTGAGAGTAGGAGGGAGGGTCATTCCAACGTGATGGTTTCTTTGCCGCAAGTCGACCATGAGGGACTGACTCATTCATTCTTCACTGAACAGTGGATGTTGAAATGCGTCTGCCGTGTGAACTCTTTGATCTAATCTGAGGTGTTGTTTCTAAGGCTGGTCATTCTAATAAACTTATCCTCTGCAGCAGAGGTGGCTCTTGCTCTTCCTTTCCTGGGATGGTCCTCATGAGAGCCAGTTTCATCATAGCATTTGATGGCCTTGGTGACTGTACTTGGGGATGCATTCAAAGTTCTTGAGGTTTTTGGGATTGACTGACCTTCATTTCTAAAAAAAAAAAATCTTAATTTAACTGAGTATTCCTTGCCATAATATGGATTTGTACAGTAGTTGTATTAGCACGAATAGTGCTTTTGACTCTGTACTCGCCCTTCCTCTGCACAAGACAACTGATGGTCTAAAGCACATTGAGAAGGCAAGACGTGTGACAAATTAACTCTTGACAAGGTCTACCTTTGAACTGTAAACAATTCCAGGTGACTACCTTGTGGATCTGACAAAAGAATGTGACAAGCTTTCACCAAAGCTAAATGTAGTTACTTTGGACAATCTAAAACATATTCTGTGTTGTTTAACACTTTTTTCCTTAGTACATAATTCCATACATAATTCCACACATATTCTTCCGCATTAAAATACAGTGTTGAAAATAGTGAAAATAAAGAAACGATACTGAAGGAGATGTGTCCAAACTTTTAAGTGGTAATGTACAGGTATGACGGCATATGGTCAGCTGGGTTATAAAATTAATTTAGGTTCTGTGTTATATAGACAGTTTAATATAATAAACAGGCATAATGAAAATATTAATCCTGCTTTTTGTTAGTAAGTAATACATTCTAATTTCAGTCTATTTTACATTTTAAATCTGTGTTAAACATGGAAAATATAATGATTTGAAATGTAAATCTTGACATGAAAATGAGTTTGATCATTTGGGCTTTGTCTCCCCCATGTGTCAGATGTATGACCATTCATGTTACCCCTCTGATCTGGTAGGGCACTGCCAAAACAATCCTGCAATAGGGCATAAGGAAAGGATAGGATAGAAAGATTGTGTTCCACAGAAACAGAATAGCATAAAGCATACACATAAACAAAATACATATACCTAATGAACAGCTTACAATATCTTATAAGTCAGTACTAGAAAAAGCAATTATTATTTTAAATAAAGTACGGTGCATCCAATCTATGCATCCAGTACAATGTAAATGACAGATAAATTGTGTTATCATATTAGATTTATTATTATTATTATTATTATTATTATTATTATTATTATTTCTGCTTAATTAATTGCAAAGTAACAAAAAAGGGCATTCTGTTGCTGTCTATGTCAACTTATAAATGAGTTTGCTTACCACACTGTGTTAATTTATTCAGAAAAAGGCTAATTGGTGACATGCTGCAACAGAATATGCAAATAAACATGTATAGTTATTAGGAAATAACAAACGTGGTACTGTGACGGTACCATATCAAAGCTGAACAATGTCTTATAACAGCATGTCACAAAGTGCTTCATTTCTCTTATAATGTAAGACAACAATTTGCCAACGATTCCAATTTTCATGTATTAAAGAACTTTGTATCCAGTTATAGCTAGAATTTTGAACCCTGGTTTCCCCGCCACAGTCCAAAGACATGCAGATTAGGCAAATTGGCATTCCCAAATGACCTGTACTGTGTGTATGTGTGTGTGTGCCCTGCAATGAATTGGCACCCTGTCCAGGTCTTTGTATAGACAATAAGTGAACGACATCTGTGTTTAGACTTTTTAGTCTGCTACACAAGTCCCACTGAATTAGTTGTTACTATAGAATAATATTATGTTCAAATAAGTGCATTATTTAATTTAAAAATTATGCTGCATACAAAACTACACCATATTTATGTCGTAAATGGCAGATGCAGGTTAAACCCATCAAAAACAGACATGCCAAAGGGACATATTATCTAAATGGTACGTAGAAAGTCGGACTATTAGTAAATGTTATAAATTAAAGACATTTAGTTTGGGTTTTCAGGAAATAAACAGATGCAGGGATTTAGAAAATTAGTTCACAACCAACAGGGTAATTTTCATGCCTTGGAAGAAGGGTAGAGCTATAATGATATCTATGTCACGGTGCAACCCTGGAGGTTGAGGAATTGAGAGTGGTAATAGTTTGCCAGCAGGAAGAGTCCTAAAATGAAAATGAGCATGATTTTCTAAAATAACAACTACCATGGAGAATGAATACCCATCAGCAGGCAGCTAGACTGTGACTGCTGGGTGACCAATAGCTAGAGAAATATGCGCCCACAGAGGTTCGAGGGAATAAACATCTGTGGGACACTGGGACTAATTTGATCACTAAGGATCACATTTTGTTACTTCATAATTATAAACAGTTCATTTACAGCCAAAAAAAAAAAAAAGAAAGTGATTCCATTTTTGAGGCTTTAGGAGTAAATTCTGTATAAATTCTGTAAATATCTGCATCATAGTTTCTTTGTACTGACATGAGTTTGCGTTTGGTTGGTTGTTCATTTTGATGCCATATGGAAGGGTTAGTGTTAGAATAGGAACTGTAGCAAGTGCATTTATGAGGGAGGAAAATGACATTTTGGCATGTGTGTTGCAAACAGTTTGTTTTTCCTTCCTTTTAAAAACACCACATGAGGGTGCAGCAACTGAGCTAAAGTTTATAATGAATCGCTTGAAAAAACATGGTAAAGCAAACAAATCTCTCTGACATTTTGGGAAAGCGGCCAGTTAATGCCTGCTTGACCCTGAGTATTATCAATGACAGCCCCTCCCTGCTTATAAAGAACCAAGTGGAAATGGCCACGCAGGGTGGATGGAATCAATATTTTTCTCTTTTGATGTAAAAAGAGATTCCTCTACAGAGTGGAGAATGTGTTGCTCAGAAAATCTAATGAAATGAAATGTCTTTGAGAATTTCATTAACATCTGGGTTTTTAAAAGAGCTCATACACAGTACGAAAAATAGTCTTCCACTCATCATTGTCATGAATTCATATCAGACACTTTGTAGCTCGAGTTTCATGAAAATGGAGCTTAATTTTCTAAAGCTGAAGGGCCAAGGGGTAGAAGATAGTTAATGGTAGTCTGATTGGGGCCACAGTGTCTAATGAAGGGAATAGTGAGTAGGGAGACATTTGAACACAGCATTAATCGACACCTTCCAACTAACCGAATTTGAGAATTCAGTGAGTTCAGTGTTTTATAATATTATGTAAATAACTCCTTGTTTCTCTGCTACCCCTCTAAAATGCAATAGAATGTCTAAGTTATTTATTTATTTATTTATTATTATTATTATTATTATTATTATTATTATTATTATTATTACTATTATTATCATTATCATTATTATTATTTTATAAATATTGCTACAAATATTGCTTCTAAAGACTATAAC
>JAOVVB010000008.1:20374288-20399024 GCA_028570985.1 Heterobranchus longifilis
GAGAGCGAGCCTTGCAAAAAGCGTTACTGACTTAGAACATTTGTGCTGGGTGCTTTACATGCTTAGTCTTTCCTGAGCACTGCCCCAGGAGGAATTGTGTTGTCCTCATTTGACCTGGTAGCACTGTCACAGTAATACTGCCAACTGCTGTGTTGTAGCACAAAGAAGATTTATCCTGTAAGCATTTTGCCATTTGTGATCAGAGTGTTTATGGTTGATGTATTTTTTTTCTTATTATGGAAATAATAACATTAACAATAACGGAAAAAGTCAGATAAACACTGTACGATTTATTTTCTGTGTTTTGTTGTTGTTGTCATTATTATTATTATGATTATTATGATTATTATTATGATGATGATTATTATTATTATTATTATTATTATTATACATGATCATATTTCTCAGTTCAGTTGGTTTACAAATAATCAGATCTAAAGAACTGCTTAATTCTGTGGTCTTTTTTTTTTTACTTATGTGGACACTACTTCAATGCCCCAGAAACACTGGAAAACAGAAGATTTTTTTAATTCACAAATTATATTAACGATAAGCAATTTGCAGAGGAAAAAAATCTAATTCTGAACAAGAGGATCTGTGGAACATCCTGAAAATCTTTCTTTGTGACCAAACATACATTGACAGCTGACGTTCACACCTATGTGAGCCCTTACCATACATTTACCACAAAGTTGGTCTAGAACAGTGGTCCCCAACCTTTTTTGCACCACGGACCTGTTTTATGCAAGACAGTTTTCCACACACCGGCCATCATGTGCTCGTAACAAAGCATAGTAAAATGTATAACATATCATAACACTGAATCAGTGTGAGCCCTGAGCTGGTTTCCCTGTGATGAGACGATCCTATTTAGGAGTGACAGTGACACCCGAAGTGTATCCCTCATGTCCAATCTTCTCGGTAATTTCATTTTCATTGCTGTCACTGCAGACAACCCCATGCCACAAAGACAGGTTGTTGAAAATGAAAGCAGGATTTTTAGTGCTTTTTTGGAAATTTCAGGACATATCGCCTTGATTTTAAACCAGAACAGATTTGAAGTTGCTTCAAACACACTTTTGAGGCAAAATCTATTATACATAGTGGGCCTGGAGCATTTGAATCACATGCTGAGATGTGCTGATGGAAGCGAATGGGAGACGATCTGATCATTTTTTTCAAAATAAAACACTCTGCAGACTCTGATAGTCAATAAAATGGAAACAAAATCAAATATATATTAATAAATACTGTATCTGCTTCAGTCAAGTCGTGGTACCAAATCATTTACCGCCCGGTATTGGTCCGCGGCCCGGTGGTTGGGGACCACTGGTCTAGAATGTCTTTGTATGCTCGAGTGTCAAGAAAACCCCATTTACTGGAATTTAAAGGGGGCCTAGTTTAAACATGTTCCAGCATCACAATGCCCCTGTCCATAAAATGAGGTCCATAAAGACAGGGATTGCCAAGGTTGGTGTGAAACAACTCAAGTATTGTAGCTTGCACAGACTCTGACCTTCGAAATTAATTGCACTGACTGCAGCCCAGGCCTCCTGACCTCAATGCTCTTGTGGCTGAATAGAAGAATAAATTAAATTTCAATTCAATTCAGGTTTATTTGTATAGCACTTTTAAAATGGACAATGTCACAAAGCAAACAACATGGATAAAAAATAGAAAACATGTGAGCAAAAAGTAATTATCAGTTTGTCACTGATGAGCAAGCTAGGGTGATGGTGCCAAGTAAAAATTCCTTCAGAGAAGAATTCTCACAGCCATGCTCCAAATCTAGTGGAAAATCTTACAATATCCTCATGAGGGGGAGATATTACTCTATGTGTGTTTACAAATAAACCTGTAATTAGGTATGTATTTTTTTAAATTATGTTACATTTTTCTAAAAAATAAAAACATCAATGTTTCTTTTGTATGAAGAATTTTGTAAAACCAAGGCTTTACTTATACCTGGCTATAATAGTTTTAGGACTGAAATTGCTATCAATGGTTTGTACATGTCTTTATCAAACTGCAGTAAGTAACCTTAACAAAGTGGACTTCATGTTAACCAAAATAAATTTCCTGATATTTTTTTTATCTTTTGACAATATAGCACACAGTTATATAAGAGATTTATGGCCACAATTTCTGGTAACTTTACTTCCCTTTAAAAGGGTCAAAGTTGCATCCCACTTGTCTAATGCATGAAATTATGAGGCTAGTTCTAATACTTTTGGGCAATTTTTGAGTTTTAGTTAGGGTAGGAATTTAGCAAAACCACCATACTCAAAAGTTTGAGATCTGGCTTTGGAGGTCCACATAAAAGAAAAAAAATGTTATATGCCTTTTTGGCTTTGTCCCATGAGACAGATGCACACACCTAGTCTTGACATGAAGCTTCGTGGCAAGCATTCTACAGGAAACAAAGTGCCCTTCCTGTTTGTATCTTTATTTGTTTTCATTCAGAACCCAGTACTCCTGTGGGCACACCACCTGCAGAATAAGTAGGAAGGGTCTGGTGCTTTGTGGACAGCAGTTGAAGTCAGAGGCTTTGCCAGACCAATCCATAGCTACTCAAACTGGCTTTAGCAAAATTACCGTGGTGATGGGAAAGGAGCCAGAACTAGTGCAGGAGGAACAGTGCCTAATCTTAACCAGAGTGGTGTATTATTATTATTATTGGATTTCTGTGATAATCAAGGTTTATCCATAATGAACAATGTGTTTGAACATAAGGGTGTTCATAAGTATACTTGGTATTAGAACCTGGAGAACCTGTCAGAACCTATTAGGGCTTTCTTTGAATTCGTGACCATATGCTCTTGATGCTGAGGTGAAAAGGGGAGCTGAGCTGTCACATGAGCACCACCAGATGGTAGAGGAAACTGTGGAATAGATTTTGCTATAAGTATTTGGCAGAGGCCCTCCTGCCTTCTGACAGGAGCTGTAAACATTGAACCGGAATGGGTGATGTTCTGCTAATGTGTAGCTGTGGCTGTCATGTTGTAGCGTACCTGTTGTTGTGGTAATCCCTGAGCCCCTTGGTGAACACCAGGGAAATATCCGGCTGAGGACAGATGCCTTTCAATCTTGGTAAGCTTGTGAGACTCCAGAAGCAGTAATATTGGAGTGCACCAATGGCAGTACTGGAAGTAAAAGAATGGAAAGAATTTGATTGGTCAATGGGAAATTACTTTTGTTTGACCTCAAATAGGTTTCATAAAGATTCTGGTTAGATTCTCGTAAACAATCGGGCGACTCAGGTGGGGAAGCAGTGCATTCCTGTTTATAGCAGGGATTGAGGTCAACTGTTGACCTCAATTGGGTACATAAATAGTGTATGAGGACCTCCTGAATCCCACCAACATACAGTAAAGCTGGAGGATCCAGAGAAGGAATTGTCAATCACTTGGGCTGAGGATACCAAGGTAGTATACAAAACTGCCTATGATGCTTCCGATCTGCATTGAGTTTCTGAAAGCTCTTTATGTTGTTGGGATGTCATGATTGGCACATCTTTTTAGCATTAAGTGAATTCTAGGGAACAGTGCCTCTGGATTGACAAACTGGGATAGTGGACCTTATATTTAAGAAGTGGACTTGAAGGTACGTTCCAAGTTTAGGGAATCACACAACTCAGCCTCATGGTACTAGAGAGGTGGGTCTGGGTGTTAGCTAATTCTCAGATTCAGGAGGAGCCAAGCAGCTTTCATCTTGGCCCTGAAACAATGGACCAGTTCTTTACCCCTTAAAAGGATCATGGAGGGCTTAAGGGAGTTGGTATTTTGTGGATTTGAAAAAGCCATAAGACCATGCCACTTGTGGGAACCAGGGGAGGA
Source organism: Heterobranchus longifilis (assembly GCA_028570985.1). Taxonomy (NCBI): domain Eukaryota; kingdom Metazoa; phylum Chordata; class Actinopteri; order Siluriformes; family Clariidae; genus Heterobranchus; species Heterobranchus longifilis. The sequence continues at coordinate 20,378,125 of JAOVVB010000008.1, forward strand.
TGCTTCAGGAGTACAGGCTGGAGGCCTGTTATTATGGCCAATAGGTCCCTTTATACACTCATGTTCAAAGTTAGTACAATGTCTTTTAATTCTATGTTTGTTTGTTTTTTCTTTTTTTTTTTTTTTTACAAAAATCATCTGACATTAGTGGGTCTTTGTATTAGACAAATACAACCTCAGATGAATAACAACATATAAATTAAACCAAAAAAGAAGAAAAAACACGTGGGCAATACTAAGTACCTCCTTATTGCTTCATCAGATTGAAGAGGGTAAGTTGCATCCAGGTGCTGCTAACTATCTGACCTTGATTAATTGCTCATCAGCAGGTGTGCAGACCTCTATAAAAGCAGACATCTGGAGTATTCAGGTGTGCGTTAACACAGTGCCAAGAGGGAACAACATAAGCAGTTGTTGCTGCACTACAATCTGGAAAGAGCTATAAAACCATTTTCAAACAATTTGGATTTCACATTCTACAGTGAGAAAGAATATTCACAGGTGAGAAGCATTCAAGACACTTCTCAGGAGTGGATGTCCAAGCACATTCAACTCAAGGTCAGACCATACAATGCTCAGAGAAACACAAAAAACACCAGAGTTACAGTACATTTCAGACCCGACATGCCTTACTCATCATGTTAAAAGTTAAAGTCCTTTACAACACAATTAGAAGAGGACTGTCCTATGGACAGATGAGACCAACGTGGAATTGTTTAGCCTTAATCCCCAGTGCCATTTCAGCAGAATGTCTCCTACCCACTGTAAAGGACGGCAGTGGAGGGTTGATGATTTGGGCTTGTTTTGCAGTCACAAGACTTGGGCACCTTACAGTCAATAAGTCAACCATGAAGACCCCTGTATACCAGCAGATTCTAGAGGCAAATGTGAAGCCATCTGCCCAACAGCTAAAGCTTGGTCGAAATTGGGTCATGGAACAGAACAAAAATCCAAAGCACACCAATAAATCTACGTCGGAATGGCTGAAAACTAAAATAATCAAGGTTTTGGAATGCCCTAGTCAAAGTCCAGACCTCAGTCTAATTGAAATGCTGTAGCAGGACCTTAAGAGTTCTGTGTATATGCAAATTCCTAAAAGCTTCAATGAATTGAAGCAAAGCCAAATTTCTCCACAATGATGTGAGAGACCTATTAAGTCATAAGATTATTATAAGGTATTGTTGCTAAATGCAGATCTACAAGTTATTGGATTATGGGGTACTTAGTATTTTCCACAGTTTTTCTTTAATAGAAATGACATTTTTGTTTAATAAATAATGGCACAGTGGAAAAGGTTATTTGTGGTTTGTCTGTGGAAATATTTGCCTAATACTTAGACACGCTGCATTCAGATGATTTTTTTAAAAATGTTTTTACACATAAAGACACATAAAAGTAAAAGATGGGGCACTAAGTTTTAAACACTACTGTAACCAAAGTGAGAGTCTGGTCCACATAAATAACATCATATCCGACTTATTCCTGCTGCGCGGTTGACCAGGTTGGTCACCAGGTTGGTCATCAATTGTTCTGAATTTATGGACAGAATTTTTAACTGCAGTCAAGGGGCAGAGAATATCTAAATAATTGACCTTAGGATTGCTTTTTTCTTATTCAATGACGTGGCCCTGTTGTCTTTATCAAGTAGTTAACTCGAGTGTGCTCTGGGGTGGTTTGCATGTCTGGTTTGCATGTCTGAGTCTGAAGTGGCTGAGATGAGATTGAGCATCTCAAATCTGAGGCCACAGTTCTCAAGTAGAGCAGGAGCAGGTTGTTCAATTCAAGTTGAAAATGAGATACTGGCTTAAGCAGAAGCAGAGGAGTGTACATACTGTAGCTCGGGATCTTGTTCACAATTATTGACAGGCCCATTGGTGCAGTGTCAGCCGTCATGCAAATATTGTACCAGTCTGTTGTGGTAAAGAGATGCGCCAAAAGGGAAAGGTATCAGTTTACTCATCAATCTAAGTCCCAAACCTGACCTATGGCCATGGGGTTTGGGTAGTGACTATAAGAACAAGGTTGTGGATTCAAACAGTGAAGATGAGCTTCTTTTGTTGGGAGGCTGAGCATTGCTCTAAAGATGAGGATGTAAGGAGCTCTGGGGAAGTGTTTTGGGTATGTCAAATGGAGAAAAGACCCCAGGGCAGACCAAGGACTAAATGGGGAGATGTTATCTCTCTTCTGGCCTGAAAGGCGCCAGGATATCCCTGTGGAGCAGCAGGAGTGGGGGGTGGGGATAGGATAAGGGAGGTCTGGGCATCTCTGTTTAGACAGGCCCCACAACCCCACAACCTAGCCCCTGACACAACACAGTGTACATTAACTGTTCAACCAGAATAATTTATTTGTGTTTTGTTATCCTGGTGTATGTTATACCACACACAGGTTTGATTATGAAATTACAACAATTATGTATTTTAACTTTAATGACTAAGTAATTAAATTGATTACTTAAATTGCATTTTACTGTTGTCAAGGGTTTTTTTTATGTGTAACATAGGGTTAAACAAACAGCAAATTAAATGTTACATGCATGTGAAATTCAAGTGCACACCACATGGAATGTGTTGTTTTGAAATGAGTTACAATTTAATGCACTTTGCAGACAGGAGTAATCCTGCATGACCTTATAGTAGTACCCAAAGGGCTACTTTATGGAAGATTTTTTTTTTCCATAATGGCAATAGATTAAAGCAAGCAATTTGCGTATGGTTTTAATTAAGTGTCCCTGAGGAAATAGAGATCACATTAATAAATGACCAAAATCATATATATTAAACAATGCAGGGATAATAACACTATATCTCTACACTACAACAACTGGCTATACTAAGTTGTTAAACAGTCATAAAATAAAATAATTTTTTTTCCCTTCGGCTCTATGCTTCTTATAAATATAATTTCTTTTTTTTTTTTTATCTCTAATGTTTTACTGTGCAACCATTAAATAAAAAGATTTAGCAAATAAACCTCTTCATACTCAGCATTCCTTAGATTTTTATTTTATACATTTATAACCAGTAATATATCCAATATGTATATATTTTATAAACTACTCTTATAACATAGTATCACAGATGAATAAGCGGAAATCTATCAAAAATTTGAGTATTAAGTAATATTTCGTTATCATCACTGATAAATATATGTGGTTGCACAAAATTTCCAGTACATGGACTCCATTCCTAGAAAGAGAACACAAAGCAATAAAACAACGGGGAGCTCTGGGAAGTCAGTCAAAAAAGAAATATGCAATTTGGGATCCTGCTGCCTGGCGTCCAGCCCCACACAGCAGACTTTATGAAAGTATTAAGAAAGCCAGATTTAAACGGATAAAACAAAGTGCAGGACCGAACAATACATGTTTTTCACAATCACATGTGTCTGAGCAGAGCAATGTGTTTCTGCAGGTGTTATTTTGTTTGGAAATGCTGAAATTAATTTATACCTTTTCCATAGTATCCATTTATTTTTTTCCACTGAGGTTTTAGTTTAAATTTATAGCCCTCTATTTGTCTGTGTTGACAATTACACTCCTGTTACCACTGAGCAAGTTACTATTAAAAAGCATTTTGCTTTTTAGTTTCTCTACATATAAACCTGCGCTTGCTTTTTTTCCCCCTACATATTATGCTTGATCCTTAGGATTGAAATGCCAGACATTAGCTTTCATGCACTGACATCCATATACAAAAGGTCAAATCAGCAGTGTTGAATTTCTATAGTTTATGTGAAACTAATGCCACGTTAAGTCTTCTACCAGTTTACCACTGATTTTATTGTGCTGGTGTTGACTTCTCTTAGTCAATTTTCTGCTCTTTATGAGTTTTCAAGAGCACAAGGCCACATTCCAGACATACATCATATAACATCTAAGACCATACTTTTAGATTTATTGTCCCCTCTGCTCTCAAGTCATCCTGTGGCTCTAAACCTGGTGGTGGTGGGTATATTTTGGTGATAAATCAGTTTCCCAACTGGTGATATATCAGTTTCATAGCTATTTCCATTTGGGTCTCTGACATTCAAGCGCAACAATTACTTTTTATGTGTTACTACAAAGAAAATAAGTATATTGCAGTATGCTTGGATTCTAATTCAGCACAAACTATTACAGCTGCCGAATAAGTGTTGTGGTATCATGTTGCGGTTAATAGTGCAAGATGGTGTGCATGTTTTAACTTTGTATTCTAAAAGTTTAACATTATTATTATTTTTTATGCTATATGTTGTAATATGCCTCTGTAACCATACAGTAATGCTAATCTCATTCGGTGGTGCAGTTACTTGTAGTGCCTGGTTGCGGTGAAGCATGTTCCTGTAATACAACCACAGAATACATGCCAGGGATATTATGTAACCATCCTTAAATGGAGAGGATGCTGGACTGCTGCTCAGGAGCCCAGGAATGAGCCTGTCAGAAGCCCCCCTAAAGCATATATAGGCCCCCCTACAGCAGCCACAACCATTAAAACCTCTTTGTCAGCTCACACTGTGTAAACCATCTGATAAAGTTTTTTTTTTTTTTTTTAAATAAGTACTGTAAAAAGTGTAGTGACAAGGTCAAAAAATGTTTGTTACATTTATTAGATTTTTCTAATCACATAAAATTAGCATGGGTAACACCTATTTATCCACCGTGTGACACATCAAAAATGTATTTATATATACTAAGACACTAACCTTTTTTTTTGCCAGTCAACCAAAAGTCAATCTATGCATTTGAAAAAAGTTCCACCTAAAATGATTTTTTTGTTCTTTAAACAGAAATATTTTTATAATCTAGTTGTCCTCATTAGTGCTCTCTTATCGCTGAAGTTCTTTGCGATGAAATATAGCACATACAGTAAGATAAGCACTTTTCTTCAAACTACTTCAGGGTCATGAGTTTAAGGGTCATGATAATAACATGCTTTAACGTCTACTTTGAGATAAAGTGTCATGTTTGGAGCAGAAAGATGTGTGCAATGCCAACACCGGAGTTGGAGAAGCAAGCTTTTAATCATTGTGAGAGTAAATGTAGTTATCTTTTAAGCTTGTACATTTGTGCGTGAATGTTCTGTGTGAACCTCAGGCTTGTTCATTGCCCCAGATTGCCCCCTGAACCCACATTTCACCACAGATACTAAAGTCTTAATGGACTTTGCCTTACCTAAGCAAACCGTTTTTGTTTTCCGCCCTGCAATTTTTACACAGATTTCAAAAATTCTATTTTATTCCATTCTGTTTTCTATGTATTCAAGAAAGGTAAGGAATGAAAAGATATGACATTTTATTAAACCCAATTCTACTCCACTGTTCACCAAATAGGCTCAATTACATGTTCTTTTTCTCTTGACATGACGTAATGTAAGAGTGTAATGCAAGTAGATGTCACTCAGTGTGTACGTGTGTTGCTTAATGATTAAACACAAAAGGTTTGCTCTCAGGAGTTAAAAACATGGCAAGGATTCAAGCTGTGTCAACATGCACAGAGACCCTTCCAAAAATACTGTGAAATAACAACAAAAACATGTATTGCCAAACTCAGTTTTACACTCAGCCATATTTCTAATCTTACAATAACATGAATGGAACATGAAAAATTAAATGTAACATTTCACCACTGAATGAACACATATAAATCCACACTACCCCCATATACTGTAAGCAGATGTACCACTTCAGTTGAATAAATGGTGACCTGGTATGTCCTAGTTATCAAGCACAAACAGTTTGCTTGTCCTTAGTCCACATTTGGCCTTACATGCTCTTAGGTTTGAAAACAAGGGGGAGGCTGGGGAGGGTGTCACCCCTCCACTATAAGTGACATTTGGCTTTGCCTCAAGAGGGAATTCCTGTGGCATCTTTGGGCACTGTGCCCTTACGGGAAATTATAACCCTCTCACTGCAGTGGAAGAACAGCATCTGATAAAGAAGAGGTATATAATTTTTCGTCTATTTATATTTGCAGCTATACCAAGCAGATAACATGATCATTCTTTGAATCAAAATTATTCTTTTTTTTCATGAACATGTTTGCTGCAACCTCTTCAAAATGAATAATCAAAACATCAAATACACATATGTTTGATTTAATATCGTTAGCCAGAGGCCATTTTTGATAAATATCAATTTTAACATATACAACTCTCATATCTAGTCTTCTTCAGCTAAAGCATATGCATACCAATGAGACATTCACATGGTCTCTTCTGAAGCTTGATTTGGCCTGTGGCCAAGTTACTCAGTATGCATTGAATGATCGCCTTGTTAATAGTGAAAGCAAATACAGAATATGTATGCTTCCAGAATATTATTGTAATTGAATAAATGTTTAAGTTGGTAGCTACCCCATTAAAAAGACTAATATATAAGATCTTGCACATTGTAAAGAAGCACTGCTGTGACTATGGACATTACAAAGAACTACAAAGTCTATTAAACACCCAAATATTCAATGATTTATACATATATTGTATCATACATGCTTATTTTGGTGGGAATGGCAGTGGCAACAGGCTTAGAAGCTCAGTCTAGCCACATATCTTCACTCCCAAGCCAACTGTGTCATACTGTATACTCTCACCTAGTTGGTACTGAGACTGTCACAGGTCATGTTTTCAGTGAGACATTTCTGATACAGATCTAGTACGACCCGACCATGGGTTATTATTGCATTGTCCCAAACCACCTCAAATAGCTCTTCTCAATTCAGCACTACTCCAAGACTCATACCATAATTGCTACAGTAACTGTAACAATGTTTCCATTGGTCTGATGTGTTATTCAGTCTCACATTCTCTTTTTTCCATAACTCATTAATAAAATAACAAGACACATAAACTCCTTGACTAGGGGCAAGGTTCCCTGAAGAGAATTTTACATGTGTGGAGAATTTTACATCCATCTTTTCTGGCAGAGATCCATGGTGTCAGACCCCCAGCCTTGTAAGCACTGATCCCAAGCTCTTCATAATCTGCAGCTAAATGTTCAAGTACATGTCGGAGGTCCAGATCAGGTGATGCAAAGAGAGCAACATTATCAAATAAGTAAGTTTTTACCTCAAGTTCTTGCTGCATCTTAATATCATTTTAGACAGGAGTGGAGATAAGATATACCCTTGACAGAGTCTGACCCTCACCGTATGACAGATTTCGACATACCACCAAGAACGTGGAGAAAACTCTCCCTGTGCTCATACAACAACCAGATCACACAAATGAGCAGGCCTTACACCCTGTAGCCTTTCAGTCACAAAAAGAAATAAGGCACACGATCATAAGCTTTCACCAAATCCGCAACACACATGTAGGCTGGATTAGCAAGATGCCATGACCCTTCAGAATGCTGTGGACGGGTAATGGGCTGGTCCACTATTCCACAGTCCATTAATCCCTCAAGTATGAGATAAAGATTATTCTCCAGACCCCTCATATAAACATTTCCAAGGAGGATGAGGAATGTGTTTTACCTCTAATTTAACCACCCCCTGGTCCCCGATAAAAAAAAAAAAAAACACTACCATCCTACTTTGGCAAGCCCAAGGTTCTGCCGTGCATCTTTATGAAACTTAACAAGCTACAACCGTGTCCGGTGCCTTTGATGTCTTCAGGTAAATCTCATTCGCTATTGTAGTCTTGCCACCATAATAACCTCATGCACAGAGATGGACTGTAAAATAACAGAGATGTCACTGTTTTTTGAGGTAGGGAAAGATTTCTCAGCAATATACCCAGTAGAGATCAATACTTTCTCACTCTTGCTTATTAGGTCTTATACGTGGTCTCATACCCCTTCATGAGGCACTAAAGCCTTCATCTGAAAATGTTTGAGACCCCCAGTAAGTTTCTTTCAATGTCCTCACAAAAGCCCACCCAAGCTACACCTGCAACACCACATAATTTGAATAAGGAAAGCATTTTTGAACATCAACAACATTTAAATTGATGGCTTGACATTTGCCTGTAATTAACATCCTCTGCATTGAAATGTTATTTTGAATTATTGAATTATGCCCCTCCAAGTATCCTTATTATGCACAACTTAAGCAGTAAGAATAAGCTGTCCAACAGGAGCAAAATGACGTGAGTAGGAGTGAAGACTTTAAGCTCATGCTATACCTGCTTCCTCCAAAATGCTATTTGGTGCATACGCACAAACAACAAAGTTTCCCGTCCTTAGATTTGAAACTCTATAAAGGTAACTCTTTTGTCCCCCCAAAAATTATGTTTAAAAGGCATAAAGTTAAAAATAAGACATTGTCCTTTTTGTAAGCAAGATTAAAGTATTATTTTTGTTTTGTACAATTTAAAACTGAAGAAAAAATGGAGGGGGGGAATCATGCAAAAGTTTAGGCACCCCAAAGATGTCAACTTTCAGATAAAGTTTACAACTGCCTCAGACCATCATTTGCTTGTTAGGGTTATGACTTGTTCACAGTCATCATTAGGAAAGGCCAGTTCATGCAAATTTCAAAGGTTTATAGACACTCTGACTTCTCAAACTGTGTTGCACAGTTGCTGCATTAAAAATATTTTGTCCTCACAAAGCACAATAAAGCACCAAGCAGACCAGAAAGCATTTAAGCACTATAACTGTATCATCAGTTTGCAATGTAATCAATTAATAACATTGAATAGTAAGGGTGGTGGTCAAGTTGAGGTTTGGAAGGACAAGAGAGCTGTCAGGGGAACCAGGATTGCTAGAAAGACAAATCACAACCACTGTAAGACTGCCAAACACCTTCTAGAATATTTAGCAGACTCTTCATTGGTGGTGCTCTGCTTTACCTTCACAAATATGACCTTCATGGAAGAGTTATCAAGGGGAAAAAAAACTTTCCTGTGTCCTTACCAACTGTTTGCAGATGAGCATCTAAACAACCCTGATGCTTTTTACAAACCAGTCCTTGGACTACTGAAGGAAAAAAGAAGTTGTTCATGAAATTTAAACTTCTTCAACAGTTGATCAACTGTTTTTATTGGTTTTATACTTTTCCATTTTTTAAAGGGGAATTAAAGTTTTATTTTAAATATAAATATTATTTCTAGTGTAATTGTATTATATTGGACATATATTTTATCTTTAGCATAATTGTTCTTCTCAGTTACATTTTTTATTCTAATTTTTATTTTTAATAAAAGTGTAATTTTATTTTTATCATATAACAGTATGCACATTGTGGAAGCAAACATCACACTGTGTAAAAAAAAAAATCGCTAAAGATGAAAAGAAGTTGGCCTCTACAACCGGATAAAAATTCAAAACACACCTCAAAATTCACAATGCACTAACTCAAGGGGCTCAAGTTAAACATTTGGCATGGCTCTCATAGTTCCTCGACCTACACAAATCAAAAAATCTGTGGCTAGAGAGCACTGCATGCAAGATGGATATCATTTTATTGTACGGCTTTTGATGTGATGTCATAGAGGCTTGTCAAAATAAAATCAACATCATGATATTGCTGACCAGCCTGGTGCCGGGCTAAACATTTCAAGACAGAAATCTGGTTTTGGTTAGTTGTAAGACAAAGACCTATTGGTTGTCAGACAACACCACAAATATGGCAAATTTTTTATATATTGTATATATATATATATATATATATATATTTATTTTGAGATCTAATAACTTTATAGTATAATAAAATATCTCATATTAGGATACTTAACTGTCCATATAATTTTCCATTTGATCTTTCTTTAAATAACCACTATTAGAATCCTGTCCTAAGAATTTTCAGTTTCCATCACAATCACAAAAAGATGCCACGTCCTTATTTATTGTGCTTTCTAAACCATCAGAAAATCTGGTTAAGTCATAGATTATGTGATCATCTTTAATCATTATTATTAATGAAGACAATATTATTTATCTCTGTTGGAAACACTGGTTCAATAGCAAGAGAAAAAACTGGAGTAAAAGAGCTGGATTCACTAGCTAATATTTATCATCTGTGTTTCAACATGTGCGATGAATTTTTGAAGTAGAGTAAAAATCAGGTCACCATCTGCTTTTGAATATGTTGAAAATGTAAATTATATGTAGGAAGCATACCATCTCACTGTATAGTACCTTACTCTGCTGCATCTCTGAATCCAAGCATGTACATACACTCTTCCCACAGCCTTCTTACCCAGACTTCGAAATACTAGGCTGGCCTTGTTTGACCCCTTCTTTGCCCAAATCTCAATCCTCACTGCTTGAGCTGCTATTCATTTGGGTTGTGGCCAGGAAGGCTGCTTTTAGATGAAATCCACTACCCCTTGCTTCCTTTGTAATACAGTTCATCCACAGTATCTTACCAGATGAGATTCAAAGGATATAATAAACTAGATTTAGCTAACAGAACAAAATGACTAATAAAAAAATTATAATAGGAATGATAAATTCAATATGAAATGGAGTCAGTAACTGAAAATATAAATATGAATATGTTTATTCTTTATTTGCATAGCCTTTTGTTTGTATGTCTGTCACAGCTCCATCTAAAACACAAATTTCATTTCCCATGATTTCCCATAATTCAACAATAAATTGCAATCTGAACCATATGACCTGTCATTACATGACTAGTACCAGATTTCTAATTAATCTCACCTGTTCACAGTGACATACTCTCCATAAATAACACAGGCTTTCACTCCAGCAAGGTATCACTGTATTGATTTACTGCTTATGTTACTGAGCCTTTCTTTTCCCCTCTGTGAGTGCTATCCTGATGTAACTCTGCTTTGCAATTCTGTCACTCTCTACACTAGGTTGTTTTCATCATTGAGTGATTTCTACCCTCAAATATAGAGGTTTTATAACAAGCATCCAATCATGTTTGTGTCTGACATAAAGCTTCCTTCATCAATGAGCAGATATGGCAAACTACATCAGACATTATCCACATGTGATACACTTTCAGACTTTAAGAATCACCTAAACATTTATGTGAGAGAAGACAGTCAGACACTTTTACAATGCCTATTGCTGCACCCAGAACCTATGCACATTGGACACACTTGTCTCACTTCCCTCAAATGTTAGAGGTACAGCGGGAGGTTTGTGCTTTTACTGTAGATAAGGTACTCACTCCACACTGCATGGGGAATCCACCATGTGCTAATGCTCTGAGTCCATCACGGCTTTCTTCTTGTAAGCCATTCACATTAAAAGTGATCATTCAGACAGCCTATTTTTCTAGTGTTTATTGCCAGACAAACTTCACTATCTAAAGATGCAACCATTGGCATCCCTTATACAAAGTCAAGACATGGACAGTTGATCTAGAGGGACGTCTTTGACAACACTCACCTAGCTGAAGCTTAAACATGTGCACTTCACTATCAGGAAATCATTTAAGTCTTGGTTACAATCTTTCCCAAATACTCCAATATTTTAGGAATCCATAGATTTCTTGGTGTGAAATGGTGTGGGATCCTCATCTTGTCACCACAGGGATTAAATTCTTGCTTCAAATATCAGAGGATGACATAATGCAGAAAAGTATAAGCAACATTAATAACAACAAAATCTGTAATCTCACCATCATTTAATTTTCTCTCTTTAATACTGTTCAATTCTATTAATACAAATACAAGTGGCCTATAAATCCTTGCTGCAGTCAAGCATATTTTTTGTGATTGACTTTCAACTTCACCATATTCAAATATTTAATATATTTCTACTAATCAGTGACAAAAGTAATTATGCAGTGAGTACTTAAGGGTGCCATGGTTAATTAGGAAACGTTAATCTGTAAAGGGCGACAGAGGGGATCAGAGGGTGTGCGCTTCTGTAATAATTTACTGTGAATTTCAGTATGGTGACAGGCACTGGGTGCTTTGAGTGTAATCCTTCATATGAAAAACAGGCAAAAGGCAATATAAACATTGAACGGCAATGTCAGTGAAAACACAAGTAGAAACAAGTTAACGCTAAAGAGAGGTTGCTATGTGGTTTCTATTTTCATTACACTAGTCTTTTACTGGTGCTAGCAAATATTTCAACTGACAAATATTAAATCTTTAAAAGTACAGGCTGCTCTGGCCCTGAAAGTCTGGGCAGTGATTTAAACTGAATGAATCGACCTATAACTGAGAGTATCTCTTATAAATTCACACAAGGTTGAGGTGAGAAAAAAAATTCTACACAATTGATGCATGATTAGTAGTGAACAGTTTTTTTATATAAAGTATCCAAACCATAAGAAATTTTACTATGGTATTACTATAGTACCAATTTACCATAATATACTGTACCATAGTATTACCATGGTACGTACGACTTTACCATTATAGGCACCATAGGACTTTAGAAAGTAGCATCTTTTTAAAAAGGAACTGTGGCATTCAAGAGTATAATATTTTGGTTAATGCCATGGTACTTATTGGGTACTACAGTGGTTATGAAAGTTCAGCAGGTATCTGACTGTACTATACTGTACCATAGTAAATATGTTAATGTGTACTACAAGTATGTATTAATACATTCAGTGCCATATTATTATATGTAATATTAAGAGTTTCAACATACACTATGATATTAATTAAATGTCATATTCATACAGTAGTACATACAAATAGTAGGTCTTTCATAGCACCATAATAGTACATGGTATACTATAGTACATATACTGTTGGCCCAAAGTATGGGCCGTGGTTCTGGTGTCATGTCCTATATAAACAAATACGTATCATGGAGCTGTGAAATATACCATGGAAAAATTCATTTCTAGGAAATGAATGGGAAGTCAACAAGAGTTTTTGTTATTTCTCACATTTATGAATGTAAGAAAGATGTGATGTTCTTCCAGTGTGACAGTTCTTCCAGAATCATGCTGCTAAAGTTATTGTAAACCAACAAGAAGAAATAAACACTAAAATCAATTAGTGTTATTCGACTATGTAAATTTTGTGCATAGTTGTGAGCAATAGTGACTTACTATATGAGGAATTGTTAAACGTTGTAAAGAGAGTGAATGTAGTGTTCACAAGGTTCTTTAAGGAATTGAAAAAAAATAACAGGAAGCCCTTCTGATAGGAAGATAGATTTCTATATTATGAGTTCAAAATAGGTCAGGATAGGAAGTGAAATTAAATCTGTGTAAGAGTCTAAACGCCTGTAGGAGGTAACTGTTTATGAATCTGTAGCCTTACCCCAGATGTCCTTTGGCCTTCTTCCAGATGGGAAGTGTGTGAACATTCACCAGTCATAGAGAAAATAAAGTTACCTGCTGGGATAGAAAGTAAAAGTTAATGGAACTTTAATGCTTAATAATGTGTGTGTGCATGCGTGTGTGTGCGTGTGTGTGTGTGTGTGTGCGTGTGTGTGTGTGTGTGTGTGTGTGTGTGTGTGTGTGTGTGTGTGTACAATGAATAATAGACTGTTATAATGAAAAAGAAACACTGTCTCCCTTCTGCTCTGTGTCAAACAGCATGTTGTAAGAGAAATAAAAATGATTACAGATAAAGACAAACACAACTTCTTTTTCAATATAGCTGTGAAAGCAAAGGCCCTTTCGAAAATGTATCCCTCTAGTCTTTATCAGGATGGATGTCGGTAGTTTTCATTTTATATTGTGGGAACATTTTACAAATGCCAGACATATTAAGTCAAACATAAAGGAAATAACTCTCACTTTGATACAGACACATATACAGTATAGGGAGCTGAAATGACATGCTCGTTACTCATCTGATCCATACAGAGCCAGTTCATTTTCAGTTCATCATCCAACATGATTCACTAAGTAAAGCAATATGTGTGACGGAAGTTTGACTGAACCATTATATCACCTTATACGACACTTGAGCCACCACACTGCAATCTTCAGAGCTTGCTTTACATAGCTGGAATTGACACAAACAAATGTGGCCCTCTGAGGGAATTGTTAGAGACGCTATGCGTACACAAAATATTTGAATGGAAAAAGGTTTCAATTATCAATTTTTTACGGTAACATTAAATGCAGCTTTAAAGACCACATGACTAGTTTCGGGTAGTACTTTGATTGCTGTCTCAAAAAAATCGTTTGCTTATGAGTCAGTTAAACCAACTAGGCTTTCGAACAAAAGACATGTTAAAGTACTTTTGCGGTTTGATCTTGGGTTATAAAACAACAATAATAATAATAATAATAATAATAATAATAATAATAATAATAACAATAATAATAAATTCTTGCACATCTTTCCACATTTCACATTCATCCACTTGTTTGTTGTTATGAGGTGGTTGGGTAAGATGCTTCAGCTAAAACAATGCTGATGAGCTTAAAACAGCATAAAAACAGTAAAAAAATAAATAAATAAATAAAAGAGAGGTTTCCTGTAATGGGACAGGACCAAACTTGTTCCAGGTGTGTGTATTATTATTTAGGATTTAGGATTCCTGTAAAGAAGTATGTTGTTTGCATTCAGTATCTTTTTCACTCTCCTGGGAAAAAAAAAACCCCAAGGTTACACATATCCATTCATAAAACAGACTGAAATTCCTGTTTAAATGTCTTTCATTACTTTCTTTCTTTATTTGCTTTTTGTTTCATTTTAACTGAAATGTCTGTCAGGACACACAAACAACTGACACACAACAGTGAATTCCAGCTAAGAAGGAATGTGTATTTTTATAGGCTTAGTAAAGCTAATTAAATCATTAAATAAACAATTCCTTCCAGCACTTAACATAAAATCTTACTATTTCAGTGCAAATCTTTTATATAAAACTGTCCTTTCTGCATGTGATGATTCGTGTCTAGGTTCGTCATCTGTCCCAATTTCTCATTATCTGCCCTTTTGGCTCTGTGCCTGCTTGCTCTTTTTCAGAAGCATCAACATGTTTATCAAAATGTGTGTGTTTGTGTGTAGCCACACAGATTTAGGAGCGCCTGTTTTCTGATGGCAAAAAAAAAGCTCTGTGGCCTCAAATGCCCCTATTTTTTTTTTTTTCAAAGGATGCAGTGCACTGTGCTGTAACGGTTTAGCAGAGGCTTGGAGCATACCCAGGAATGTATATCAAACTGTGGCCTCGAATGCCCTCTTGGCTTTGCAAGATAAATGTAAAAGATTGTTTGGTATGTGCTATTTTATTCTGAGCCTCAGACAAACATATGTCTTCAAATTTAAGCCATGAACATGGTGACGTTAAATTTATGGAAAAACTTCAGAAGATTTTTCCGGGTAATAGAGTTGATATACTGTAGTTGGTTATTTAAAAAAAAAAGAAGGTTATTCCTTCAATACAGAATGGCTTGCCATCTTCTTGCGCTTATCATCTGTTTTAATTTTACTTGATCATGTATTGCATTGGGAAATCAACAAGAATGAAGACAGATTGTTTGATTAAAAACCCCTTAAGGCAGACCCTGGTCCTGAAGGACCACCTGCTCTGCACATTTTAGTGTTTTTCCTGCTCTATCGCACCAACACCCACTTCAAATAGCATTTGATCCCTAAATGTGACTTCAAGAAGCAAAACCAGGAGGATCTCCTGGAATAATAAAAGGAAATCTACAACAGCAGCACCTTGTATTTTTTCATACAAAATTGAAAACTTTTTTTTTTTTCAAATGGAAAGTTAAGAAAAAGACCTAACATTCATCAGAGCAGAACCCCAAGTGATGCAATAGTTCCAAAAAATACGACAATCTAGTGGAACATAAAAGAATTCTTATTATTCTATAAAATCATTTTGTAATTAGAATGTAATTCCCTTAGTGTTTCAGTTCTCTTAGAGATAACCTGGCAGAATAAAGTTAGTCTGAACCTGGAATGTTCTGTACCACTGTTCTGTTTTTTGCTGCTGTACTAAAAAGAGCTCCTTTCAAATGAGGTAGTATTAGTCATAGCATGATACAAGCATGACAGTTTTCCTGAGCCATGACTCTTGACCATAGACTTTGGCTGAGCAGGATGTCATTAATAACTGCATAGCCTCAAACTAAAATAGGTCATAAGACTATCACACTAGACTAATGCTATAGAGTCAAAGGATTTTTTTCAGTAGCCCCAAAACAAAATACAGAATAGAAATTTGGGCATTTGAAATTTGGGCAATTGATATTTTCTTCTTTTCCTACTTGACTGATTTGATTAAGTAATTCATACATAAAATAAAGCTTATAAAAGTAATCATTCTTTATATCATAGGCACCCTGTCTGCACATACACTTTACCTTTTTGATAAAATTTCTGAAACCCAAAATCTGGGTTTCTAGTTGTATCTTAAACTAGCCGAACCTAGCCAGTTTGAATTTAATGTCAACTCCAAAGAAAATTGAAATCTTAACTCATTAAACAAGTAAATTTATTACCCGTTCCTTTCCGATTTACAAGGTGATTTTCATTAACATACTGTAACTCTTCACACTGTGAACAATGTGAAGTACCCCGAGTTTATATAGTATAAATTAGTAAATACTGCACTAAATTAGTTTAGCGCAGTATTGACTTTAGATCAATTGACACGCACAGTCAATTATATTTATTTGAGCTATCACTCCCATATATATTATTAGCTTTCTAGTTTGTTGCTATCACTACCCAGAGTTGTCCAATGTTGTTGCCGCACTGAATGTTCATTAAGGAATGTTGTATGTATGTTTAAAATTCACTAAAGTAGAACAGAACCAAGAGCCACCCAAATGCAAGAGTGCTCTTCATGGAGGCATCCATGTTTTTTCCACTTTGTTTAGCACGTAATGAGGCATAATTGACTTCATTTAAGCTTACAAATTACCCCTTACAAAGCACCACAAACACCACATCTCCTATTCTACCTATCCTCAGCTCCTCCCAGAGGGACTTTACTAGCTTGTCGCAGTTCCTGTTTTTGACCAGTAATAACTCTTTGGACCAAAATGATTTTGGCACCTTTTAGAAAAGAGGACACATTAATGAAACGTTAGATAATGCCTATCATTGGTCAAACTTTTTTTTATTGCTTTTTACTTTTGTTTATTTATTTTTTGTCACTTATAAGTCATTTGTATATCATTTAAATGAAAAAAAACTTTGTCACTGAAGAAGGAATTAAGTGGAGGCTATGAAAGTTTCTGTAAGCTGTAGCACAGTCACAAATTAACACACTTGCGCAATGAATTGCGCAGTGACATTGCTGTAAATGAAAAATCTTAATTGCTAGGTATTCTAAATACGTGGCTCAAAGTACGTTTTAGATGTTGCGAAATCACTTTAGTGCCTTATGGGGAAACAGAGTGCAACTCATGTCCGGGAATCTTTCTGACTCAGAGCATGCATGTATTGCGCACACCGCATACTCCGACTGGTCATTTTCTCTAAGGGTATTGTAGGTCTGCTCAATATCGAGTTCATACTTGAATAACAGTGTTCTTTTGTTCAAGGTGCATATTTACATCATTCTGTACATGAATGAGTAAGTAACACCATGTAATTCAAACCATATGACTTTTTGACAACTTCTGACTTCTTACTATGTATGTTGTGACTTTTTTATAGCATAGCATAAAACAAATGTATTTTCTCTACAGTATATGAAAGACTTTATTTCTAAGTGCGATTTAGTGCTATAAAGCATGTTGGTACTTGGGGCTCAGTACAATTTTCAGTGTATTGACTTAGGTGCTATTTTCTAGGTCAGATCTGAAATTGCCAGCATTGAAGAGGATGTTTGGTGCGATAGGGGGTATGATATTTAAATTCAGCTGGCACAGTGAAATTTTTAAGCCCACTTTGGGCCAAAATCGCGCTACAACCACAAAGAGGCCTTTCTTAGCACAAAAGAAGGTAGTAATAAATGGTACTTTTTGCGAGCTCAAGCACAGCGTTGTCCCATTTCATACAAACCCGCTGTCCTTGTGTGACCTGTAACTGCTTGCCAGATTCATAGCAGAGTTTATTGGAGGTAACGGGGTTAGGAGTGCATTTTAGTTTGTATTTTACACAGTGAATTACCCCTGCATACTTCTTGTAATAGTAAAGTAAAGAAATAATCAAATATAGCCATTCATCTAGTTTTATTGTTTTCAAATTATGTGCTACTAGATATAAATAACGTGAAACATGTGAAGTTTTGTATCTGTTCACTAACTAAATTTTACCCCATTTTTATCTAAATAGATTACCTTACTGTACCATGCTGTTGTCTATATACACTACCAGTCAAAAGTTTGGACACACCTTAACCCTGAGGTTTCTTTTTTTCTCTAGATTGTAATGCAATGCTAAAGACATAAAAACATGCCATAATGTCATTTAAACAGTTGTTATTAAGATGTGTCCGCTACTTATCCTCTGTAAAGCCTTCATAACGGCTCTAACCTGAGGTGCTGTTATTTGGTGATTTTTGAGGCTGCTAACTCCGCTAATGAACTTCTCATCTGCTGTAGAGGTATTGTTTGGTCTTGCTTTTCTAGCATGGTCTTCATAAAAGGCAGTTTCATTATGGTGCTTGATGGGTTTTGCAAATGCACTTGACAATACTGTTATTGCAAAAAATTATTCCAGAACATCTGGCCTTCATGTTTTAATATAATAACTGACTGTTGTTACTGTTGTTGTTGATACTTAATTACCTAATGCCATATGTGTTATTTTATAGTTTTGAAATCTCCAGTATTGGTCTACAATTTAGAAAATAAATCCAAAGTCTCTCTCTCTTTTTAGAGACTTTAAAGATGGCATGATGACTTAGAGGTTGGCATTCTTGCAGCAGACCGCTCTCATTCCAAAAATTCCCCTTCCTTGTGCCCTGAGCTCCATGGGATAGGGTTGAGGCCCCCCAGAACCAGAGCCAGGATGTGTCATGGAAATTTATAAATGGGTTGATTTATTGGTTGATTGATTGATTGAAACATTATCTAAACCCCCAAAAGCAATGTCAATTATTGATTTTCCTAAAAAAAAAAAAAGAAAAAAGAAATTTAAATTACCAGACACCAACATCATAGAGATCAAATGTGGAATAAACAACTAAAATCTGGACCACTCAGCAGTGGCTGTTTTTTTATGAAGCCTTATATAATAAACAAATATAATTTACCATTCTATAATAAACTGAAAAAACAATACAATATGCATATTAAATAAAAGAAAACATTCAGAGAACATATTGCTGTAAGTTAAAATATATATGTCTACCATTAAATTACTGATGTGGAATCAAATCATGTCTCATTGCAATTATGTCACCGGGCAGAGTTGAAGAGAGACATGCACTCATTTTTAAAGGTAGCAAAAGAAGGTTATTTGAAGGTTATCACCTAACCACACCTTTTCATAATGGGCTCACCATTGCTTTTTCTGCACCAGTGGCTACAAAAATACAACAAAAAATGCTCCTGTCATACAACCTTCTCCTTAGTTTTGTTTGCATCAGGATCATGAAACAGGATATGGTCTTGTGTCTTTGTTTCCTTTTTGGGCAGTTCAATGTGAACACAAAAACTCTCGTGTTGTGAAACAATTTGATGACTGGAGTTTATAATAGCACCTCTTCTTTTCTCTCAAGTTCCTTCATATTACATCAGCACTGCGCCTGTAGTTCTATCCAGTGCCATGACATGACTTTGAAATTCCATTCAGCTACAGTGAGTGTGACACCATGCTGAGGTGAGCGAGCATGGCTTTGTGCTAGTGCTTCCTGGTGCTCTGCAATGCCTGTATCAAAAGGGATTATGCAAATTAAATGCATAATTAATGTAGGGCCTGTCTGCACTGTGAGGAGTTCTTCATTAGGCAAAATTAACACTGACCAATATATTATACTTCCTGTCAGTGAGACGATGAGACAGATTTTTTTAAATAATAATAATAATAATAATAATAATAATAATAATAGTAATAATAATAATAATAATGTCATATTCTTCAATCAAATTTAAAATCAAAGGGTAAAAATGTACACTAGAATATCAGCAAAAACCTAGTGTCAAACCTAGTGTCAAAAACAGTGTCCATTTAATAAGGAAGCATAACTTTGTAGAGCTTGTGTAAGGGCCACTGCAATTCAAGGTAGAGGCTTCAATGTGAGAACACCATGTAAGTTAATGAAAGAAATATAGACTTTTCCATAAATGTTTTCAGCAGCAGGTGAAAATATTCTCCAGGCATCACATAATTTGAGCATTTCAGGTTGGTCCCTTATAGCAGGTTAATATATATTGGCAGATGCAACCGTATATTGGCAGATACAACCGTGTTTGTGAGCAATGAACCATTGGCAAGACAAGGTATTGCAGGAGTACCTCTTCATTCCATCCAAAATAATGTTTGTGATAATGTCACAGCAGAAAGTCCAAGTCCTATTCAGTAATCCCTGCATCACAGAATAACACGACTCTAGCAGAAACATACCTCAGGAATGCTATAAAGAATTCAATAAAATAATTAATGGAAAATATACAATGTATGCCATCTACAGTATATTTAATCTAATATCTATAATCTCTCTAGCTATCTACAAACCATCTGTGCACACAGCATACATAGTTACAGAGGAAAAACCCTGCAGTGCTAAAATCTGGCCTTGATAACTGTATAATCCAAAGTGGGGAAAGATGAAGGTTGCTTAGTAACTACAAGCTTAGTAAACTGAAGGTGAGAGCTGTACAGGCATTTTTGGACCATAAGATGCCTGTAGGTGAAGATGACAGCCAAAAACATAACTCAAGTGGGCATGTGTGCTGTACACACTACTGACACTGTTTTTTACGTGCAAAGATAACTGTTGCTGTAGCTGGATCTGGGCTGTTTTTCCCATTCTCAGCTGTCCTTGTGTGACCTGTAATTGTGTGCCAAACTCGCAGAGTTTACAGGAGGTAACATGGTTAGGAGTGTATTTTCCAGTTTATTTTAGGTAACCCTAAGTAAGATATATATATATATATATATATATATATATATACAGTGGTGTGAAAAACTATTTGCCCCCTTCCTGATTTCTTATTC
>JAOVVB010000008.1:20399124-20410801 GCA_028570985.1 Heterobranchus longifilis
ATGCAAAAGAATAAGAAATCAGGAAGGGGGCAAATAGTTTTTCACACCACTGTATATATATATATATATATATATATTAACTGTATACTGCTATATATATATATATTGGGAAGGTCTTAATGGGAAGGTCTTCATGAGAACCAGTTTCATCATGGTGTTGATGGGTTTTGCAAATGCACTTGAAAATTCTGCATATATATACTATCGCTCAAAAGTTTGAGATCACTCCATGGTTGTTCCTGATTTTTATTTCTTTCTATATTGTAAAGCAATGCTGAAGGCATCCAAAATACAAAATGATCTCTTTTGAACAGCTAATGTTGAGATCTATCTGCTACTCATGATCTGAAAAGCCTTCATAACAGCACTAATCCGAGGTGTTGTTAATAGGAGATTTTTGAAGCTGATAACTCTAAATGAAAATCTCCTCTGCAGCAGAGGTACGTTTTGGGTTTACCTTCTTGGGAAAGTCTTCATGAGAACCAGTTTTATTATGGTGTTGATGGGTTTTGCAAATGCACTTGAAAATTCTGTTCTTGCAAAAACTATTCCAAAAAGGCTGACCTCCGTCTCTTAAAATAAATGATGTGTAATTCCATGTGTTATTTCATAGTTTTGAAATCCCCAGTATAAATCACTAAACAAAAACAAAGAAATTTCCAAGTGATCCCAAACTATATATATATATATATATATATATATATATATATACATTGCCAAAAGTATTGTATTCATTCATTCAAATCACTGAATTCTACAAACATTTGTGAAAGTAGGTGTCACACTCAGGAGCTCAGTGAATTCCAGCGTGGTACCGTGATAGAATGTCACCACTGCTATAAGTCCAGTCATGAAATTTCCTTGCTAGTAACTATTCCACAGTCACCTGTAGTGGTATTATAATATAACAATTGGGAATGACAGCAACTCAGAGCGGGGTCAACATAGTGCACAGAGGTCGCCAACTTTCTGCAGAGTCAATAGCTACAGATCTCCAACCTTCATGTGGCGTTCAGATTATCTCAACATCAGTGCATAAAGAGCTCCATGGAATGGGTTTCCATGGTCTAGCAGCTGCATCCAAGCCTTACATCACCAAGTGCAATGCAAAGCATCAGATGCAGTGATGTAAAGCATGACGCCACTGGACTCTGAAGCAGTTTAGATGTGTTCTTTGAAGTGACGTATCACGCTTCTCTCTCTGGCAATCCAAAGTATGAGATGGAGTTTGGCAGTTGCCAGACTTTGTTGTATCACTGCCAATAGTCGTTTTTATGTGTTTATATGTCATTTATACTCACCCTCAAGTTCTTGGTTACCTGCCTCACCAAGACCCTTTTTGGCTGCATGACCAGATCTGGAAAGATGGTAGGTTGTTCTAAATGTTTTCCATTTGAAAATAATGGAGGCTATCATGCTCTTGGGTGCATTAAATGCTCCAGAATGTTTTTTTAAATGCTTCCCCATATTTGTGTCTTGACACAATCCTGGCTCGCATGTCTACAGATAATTCTCTCGACCTCATAGATTTATTTTCACTCTGACATGCACAATCTACAGTGACACCTTATATAGACAGGTGCGCGTCTTTCCTAATTATGTCCAATAAAGTCAATTAGGCACAGGTGGACTCCAGTAAATTCGTAGAAGTATCTAAAATACCAAGGACCACTGACCGGAGTAGGATGTGCCAGAGTTCAGTAACAAGTGTCATAACAAAGAGTCTGAATATTTATGTTAATTGGATATTTCAGTCCTTATGTTTTAATACATTTTTTTTTAAATCTATAAATAATCATGGATGATTTTGTACAGGATTGAATCCATTTTAAGATGCATGTGAAAAACTTAAAAGAGTCTGAAAACTTTTTGTAGGCACTGTGTGTATATACTCTGTATAATACTCTTTGTATATATTGCTGTACTATTAATTATTATATTATATAATTTAAAATGTATCAATATATGTTCAATATCAATTTATATAGAGTAGATATGCTACTCTAAGTATTAGAGTAGCATATCTACTCTCAAAAGTTAAGATTTTACTCTCATAACTTTGTTCTGTTATTCTGCACAATCAAATGTCCCAGTTTGACTTGAATACCCCTTGTGAAGTTTGCATTTCATTTGGAAACCAAGGTCCCAGTGTCTGGTGGAAGAGTGGAAAGCCACAGAATCCAAGTTGCTTGAAGTTCAGTGTGAAGTTTTCACAGTCTGTGATGATTTGGGGTGCCATGTCATCTGTTGGTGTTGGTCCACTGGGTTTTTATCAAGTCCAAAGTCAATACAGACATCTACCACATGATTTTAGAGCAGTTCATGCTTTCTCCTGCTGACAAGCTTTATGGACATGTCAATTTCCTTTTCCAGCAACCTTAGCACCTGGTCACTGGCCAAAACTCCCAGTAACTGGTTTGCTGACCATAGAGACCTATTATCAAGAAGAGGATTAGGAACACTTGAATACACCCCAAGAAACAATATTCTAATTTAGTGAGATAGACTGTATATAAACAACATGAGCAAAAAATAATAATAATCTCACACCCAGTACAGAATTTTAAAGAAAGAAGAAAACAAATTATCCAAATAAGCAGGCAAAACATGTACTATGTAATGACAACCATTGTGACTGCATGCAATAATGATTTTAACTAAAAGAGGTCAGTCCAAAGCATATTGCTGTTGTGGTGTGTGCGCGTGTGCGCGCGCGCGCGCGTGTGTGTGTGTGTGTGTGTGTGTGTAAACATTAATAAAGGGTGTGATAGATATTATATGATATATAAAATCATAGAGTTAGCCCTGTTGCGATTCTCGCCTTGGGGTCCGTTTGCATGGAGTTTGCATGTCCTTCCTGTGCTTGGTGGGTTTTCTCCAGGTACTTCGGTTTCCTCTCACAGTCCAAAGACATGCAGATTAGGCTAATTGGCTTTTCTAAACTGCTCGTTTTGTGTGAATGCGTGTCTGAATTGTGACCGGAGGTCCTAGTGAAGTCGTGAAAATGGGAGTAAATACA
Source organism: Heterobranchus longifilis (assembly GCA_028570985.1). Taxonomy (NCBI): domain Eukaryota; kingdom Metazoa; phylum Chordata; class Actinopteri; order Siluriformes; family Clariidae; genus Heterobranchus; species Heterobranchus longifilis. Next base: position 20,402,144 of record JAOVVB010000008.1, read on the forward strand.
ATGGTTACCCTTGGCCTCCACGGTCCTTAGTTGGACTACAGAGGTTCCTAGATGGATGTATTGATCGAAAATAATAGAAGTTAAAACATTAATAACGAATGATACAGTCAGTGTATAAAACTCGGACTGCTTGCTTCTCTCACTTGGGGAGCGTGAGCGCCGTCTGGTGGGACATTTCCGGGCTTGGGTCGGTATAAGGCAGCTTAAACTTAAGGAAGGATCTGTAGGGGTTTGTGTGGTGTGATGTAAGAACTTCTTTTGGTCAATGCAATGGGTCTTATTTGTTTGTTTGTTTGTTTGGCTGATGAATAAAAAATAAAGTTGTCATAATCGTGTATTTCAAGAACTTCCATCAGTCTAATGAAACTTGAATAACCCACTGGGAGCGTTTCGCCAGACGCTCTGCTTTAATAATCTCCTCTGTGATGTGTTCAGCCGTCACTAGCAGGACGTTCAGTGCGCTGTGAATCCTTGCCACAGCTCTTTGGAGCGACTCGTTCATTCAGAAGGCAAAAATGTGGATATGACGTCGCAGTAGAAGGGTAAGGAATAAAAATTCACCTCGAAAAATGTTTTCACGCATTTGGGGATAGTAAAGTGTAATGAATGTCAGAATAATGTGGTAAATGAATGAATGAATGAATTAATTAATGAACGCTCCGAACGCATCCCTCCTTTCCTCCCCTCCTCTCTCTTTCTCTCTGTCTTTTTTCTCTCTCTTTCTCTACCGCTCTGTTTCTCTCATCCAGGTGTCCGAGGTGCCGGGAGGTAATCCCCTCAATGTGAGGAGGCGGCACGGGCGTGGAGGCGTGGAGGTTTTTTTTTTTTTTCATATTCAAATCCTTTCAAGTCCTATAAAAGCGGCGAAGTCAGTGCAGGAGGTTGAAGGAAGGAAGACAGATGGAGGGAGGTGATAGTTCGGTGTGCGCACCCGCTCCGAGGATGCCGGACGTGCAGGACTTTGTGTATGCGCTCAAAAACGCGCTGGTGTCCCTGATGCTGCTCCCGCGCTTCCTGTTGGCCGCCGCGCTGCTCTGGTTTCTCGACTTTGTCTGCATCCGCAGGAAGGTGCTGCTGAAGATGCGCGAACGCGAGGGCTCGAGTCCTGACGACCCGCCGGTAACCGTGTCAGATTCGAACCGGATGTTCACGCTGGACTCCCTGCGCGCCGTGTGGTACAGCCAGAAGTTGGACTTCTGCAAGGAGGCGCACCTGGGGCTGGCGGCGCCCAACAGTGAGGTGGTGCCGCTCGGCGAACGGAAACGCGCGCGCATACTGGACTACGCCCGCGGTGCGAGACCGCTCATCCTGAACTTCGGCAGCTGCTCATGACCGCCGTTCATGACGCGCTTGGAGGCGTTCCGGCGCGTTGCAGACCAGTACGCCGACATCGCCGACTCGCTGCTCGTTTACATCGAGGAGGCGCATCCGTCCGACGGCTGGGTGAGCACGGACGCCCCGTACCAGATCCCGCGCCACCGCTGTATAAAGGACCGGCTCCGAGCTGCGCGGCTCATGACCGACACGGTACCCGGCAGCGTCGTGGTCGTGGACACCATGGACAATTCATCCAACGCGGCGTATGGAGCCTACTTTGAGCGCCTCTACGTAGTCAAGGACGAGAAGGTGGTGTATCAGGGGGGCCGGGGACCCGAGGGCTACCGAATTTCTGAACTGAGGAACTGGCTCGAGCAGTATCGCCAAGAGCTCGAAGGCTCCACACCGGTAGTGGTTCATGTCTAGATGTTTTTTTGTTTGTTTTTTGTTTTTTTAAGTAGATACCAGTCACTGTGTGTGCCATGAAGAACCAAGAAAAGCGGGTGTCCTGAAAGCTGCTGTGTGTGTACGCGCGTGTGTGTGTGTGTGTGTGTGTTGTTCAGTGATGCAAACCGCATGATACTTGGAATTGTTTTGCTGTTTTGTTTTAATCGGTTCAGTCAGTTTGTGTGGGTAAAGCAAAAAGGTTTTTCACACTTTATTTGATGATATTGATTATTCTCTTTTTTGCATGTCGTATTTGTGTGTGAGAGCGTGCGTGCGTGTATGTGTGTGTGTGTGTGTGTTCGTGCGTGTGCGTGCGTGTGGCCGTTGGACTGTCATTGTATTCTGGTGTTGTCATGAAGTTCGGTTTTTAAAAGGATTTGATCCAGAAAACCGGTTCTGATGTATTCTGACACTAGAATACTTGATAACAGAAGAATGGCCCTTATTGTATTTGACAAACATTGTTTCGTAAAATGTGTATATTTTATTAAACAAATATTTTTTAAATAAATGATATAGGCTGGTCCTGCTGCTATTATTATTATTATTATTATTATTATTATTATTATCATTATTATTATGATTATTAGATTTTATTATTCTAAGATTTGTGCACTTTTGATGTTGCTCAGATCGTAAGCTTCATTTTATAGTTTAATTTATGAAACTGTTTAGAGATTCATAGATGCACATTGTACTTCAGACTTATAAGTCTATGAAGTCATTGCACTCCAGACCCATAAAGTACAATATACAAAACATCATACAAAACACACATAACAAAGTATGAAAACTCCAACCCTTCAACATCCCATTCAACATTCATCAACATTCACTTTATTGAATGAGACTACTGCACCATTAACACCTTCCAAATTATGAAATTGTGGAAATCTGAAAAAGAAAGAGGAATTGCATCCTGATTGAACCAGCTGTACAGATAGAAATAGAATGTATAATATATTCTCCTTCCCTACCAGTAAGGATTTGTTCTGCTCATTATTTGTTTTGTACTTTGAGAGAGGACACTGAATCACAATGTCTGATTGCTCACATGACTGTTGCTTTCAGGACTTTTTTTTTCCTTTTCTTGAGGAGGTAATGATGCCAAACCTGCGTCATTCATGAAGATATGTAATTATATTTAAGGGATTTATACAACTAGATAGAACTTATTTTAGATATTTCTAAATGCTGAAATTCATTAAAGTGCCATTTAGTTATGGTTTTCCCACAAATTCTTTATCTAAAATGAGCAGTTTAAGCACTTAGCTTTATACAAATAACCCTATAGGCGAGTCATAGTCCAGTAATCTATGTCTATAAATATTGTATTACTAAATATTCTTCTTAGTCCTTTGTCCTTTGTCATATTGTCAGGCTAATTTTTGCATATTACAATTAGATGTCCAACTCTAAACAGCTTCATTTAAGGGGATGCTATGTAATAATCAAACTAAGAAATGCCCTTTGATTGAAAAGTCATATACTTTCTTTCTCTCTCTCGCGCGCTCTCTCTCTCTCTCTCTCTCTCTCTCTCTGTGAATCAAGCAGCAGGCAATGTGATTGGGTCCCACGTGGCAGCCTTCCGTGCTGCTTGGTTTAATGTATTCAGTGCTGGGTGAGTAGCCCTTTAATCTGTGTGCAGTGTTATCAATGTGTATTCCCTTCAGCCTTTCTCAGGGAGCAGCGTGATCAGCCTGGCTGCTTGCTGTGAAGATGCTGCAGTGTACAGACTGAAGCCACACTACTAAATAGGGATTGGGACAGTTCTGTAAGGTTTATCACTGTTCATAGACTTCAAGAACCTTCTCCCCAGATCATCAAATGACAGGCTATAGGAATTACAAAATATATTTCATGGCCTTCTTCTGTGTGCAATTTAAGATGTGCATTAATATGTGCATTTTACAGTTTGTCAAACAGGAAAGTGAAATGCCCTGACTCTTTGAGGTTCTCTGAATTCCTTTTTTATATTATTTAACAGAAATTTCCACACCCCGACAGCTAACTAAATTTTTGTGAAGGAACACAAAAGAATATGCTAAATACAAAGCTGATATAAGGATTCATTCTTCCTTCCTACAAAGTTTTTGGATTTTTTTTTATTGATGCATTGCACTTTTCCACAACCATTTAATTGCAACAATGACTAAAACTTGCCATTTAAAAACTATTTATTGTACATATGTAAAAGAAAAATGTACATTTGTAAGGTTAAGATTATGTTTGGGGACACAATTAGCATTTATTCCTTTTTTCTTAACGGGAAACAAATTGCTTTGTATACATTATCAACATATCACATGTTATCAAATGCAAAAGGTAGACACATACAGTACTTGTGGCATTTATGTTATGTAAAGCAAAATTGTTTCATCTAAATAAAATTCACATTCACAACACACTTTATTAGAAAAACTGTACACATACGCAGTCATGCAACTGTCTAATCAGCCAACACCTCGGCAGCAGTGCAACCGATAAAATCAGTCTAATACAGGGCTTCAGAATTAGGGAAAAATGTGATTGCAGTAATTTTTGACTATGACATGACTGTTGGTGCCAGTTGTGCTTGTTCGAGTATTTCTATAACTGCTGATCTCTTGGGGTTTTCACACATGACAATCTCTACAGTTTACTCAGAATGGCACAATAAAGTAAAAACCTTCCTATGAGCAGCAATTGTGTGGAAGGAAATGCTTTGCAAATGAAAGAGGTCAGCTGAGAATGGCCAGACTGGTTTGAGCTGACAGAACTGCTATAGTAACTCAGATAACCACTCTGTACAATTGTGATAAACAGCAAAGAGCATTTCAGACTGCACAACATATTAAATTGTGTGACACAGATGGGCTACAACAGGAAAAGACTTCCACGTTCCACTTTTGTCAGTCAAAAACAGAAAGCTGATGTTGAAGTGGGGAGAGGATCACCAAAACTGGACAGCTGAAGATTGAGAAAACACTACCTGGACTGATTAATCTCGTTTTTCTGCTAAGGCATCTAGATTATAAGGTCAGAATTTGGCCATAACAGTATCAATCCTTGGACTCAACTGCCTTGTGTCAACAGTCCAGGCTAGTGAGGTGGTGTAATGGTGTGCAGATAATTTCTTGGCCTACTTTGGGCCTGATAATGCCAATCAATCATCATTTGTCATTATCAATGACATTATTTGATCTCAATCCAACAAAACACTTTGGGATGTGGTGGAGCGGGAGATTTGCAGCAAGAAAGTGTACCTGAATAAGAACTGTAATAACCTTGTGATGCAATCATGTATACGTGATGTAGAATATCAAAGGAATCCATGCCATGAAAAGTTGAAGACGTTAGGAGAGCAAAGGTATGCCCGATCCAGTATTTGGTATATTGTTGCTAATAACTTGCTCTGTGAGTGCATATTAAGCTCAATATAATATACAAGGAAAATGTTTTTTTCATTTGTAAGTAAAGTCACACAGTTTTCTGGAACTTAACTTCACACAATACCACTGATACAAATTAGCAAGCAAGTATTTCTATTCACACATTTAAAAAAAATTAAAATGTAAAGCAATATACAACATATGTTTTAGACTGTTGGAGGAAGCTACAGTACTTGCAGGAAACTCTGCAAGCATGCAAACTCCACGTACACAGAGCGCAGGCAAGATTCAAACCCCCAACATTACAGGTCCAAGGCAATAGTGATAACCAAGAGGAATTATGATACAAAAAGTAATTAATATTTATACTTATGTAACCATATTCATCCAAGAATGGGATGATGTAAGTAGTTGATATTTCAAGACTCTCACGCCTGTTCCTGTATCTGTGTTAACACATAATCCGTGCAGTCTAAACCCATTTTTTGTATCTTTCTTAAATTGTGCAATAGTGAGAAAAAAACTGAGATAAAGGATGTTTCACACCACAAATGCGACTGTTGAATTTACTTTTAGAATGGCTGGAGTGATATTTGAATACTGTGTTACAAGGTTCTATCAATCTAGAAACATTCTTTTTTTATTAAGAGCCTATACTTTATAATGTTTCTATCAGAGATTTTATCCTAATACAGATATATTTTTCAGATTAAACAGATAACATGTTCTAAACAGGTAATACTTTGTTTCGGTAGGAGATGTTCTATTTGATTATATCTATTTGATTATTCTATCCTTATAATTATCTCAACCATATACAATACACAGTACACAGTGAGACGAAATAAAATTTCACCTGGACCCAAACTGCACAGGAGAAATGCATGACATACTGTTTGCAAAGGAAAAAAACAACATAATTTACCGTTACATTAAAGACACTGACATCAATAGAACCGGGATTACTTTTAACTCAACAAAAAAATCACACAAAAAGGCAATTTTTATACTATATCTGACTTGCAAATAGTAAATCTCAACCTCCAATCAGTAAAAGTAAGTAAATAATCAATCAAACAAAAAATAAGACACACCTCCTCAACTTCAAATCCCTACTTGTCCTAGGGAAGTTTTCTCAACTATAAGCTCCTAGTCAGTTTCCTGACTAACGTCAAATAAACATGTCTATGCACAGCATCACACTTCTTACCTTTAAATGAGTTATAATAAATACACAGCAAATTCCCCAGTTTTAAATGAACAATTGGAATGTTGACTTAACACCCATCAAAGTCCAGTTGGACTTTGAAAGTGTTAAATCAACACTGTGTATTATACAGGCATTGTACATCCCTAGTGTATACATTGTTTTTGCAGCTTTTACTAAATGTGAACAAGTGAATAGAAATAGCATTTTTAAGTAGCTATTTGTATACGCTATATACTGATTTGTAACGCTTAAGTCAGGTTAATACAAGTTTATAAATGTTAGATGTCTTTCATATGTAATAAGTATATTTATCTTGGTATATACAGAGCTCACCAGCTATTATATGTGTGTTTCTCTGGGGTCATTGTGCAAAATATAGCCTGAAGAGATGAAGACAGTGATCAAACAAAACATGCCATTTAAATGCTGAAAATATGTATGAAGGGAATTCAAGGGAAGTCAAATCTTGTGACTTGTGATAAAAGTTCTATATAAAACAGATTGACATTTAAAGAAGACTAACAAAGTACAGTGATTTTCATATGTAGTATCACTGCAGTTATTCCCATGAACATTTAGCTAACATCAATGGTTAACTTGTCGTCAACTTGCAAAAGGGATGCATTAGTCTGTGGGAACACAATCATTTACCAACACCACTTGCACAGTACAGGAGTTTTTTGGCACATTACTAAAAGTTTTTGACACATCCCCCATACAGTCTTGACCTCACTCTAATTTATTTCCATATGAGTTTACTCTCATAATTCAACAAAATAACATTCTGTTATTCTGTACAAAAGTCTGTATTTGACTTGAATGAAATGAAAGAAAAATGCTTACATTTTAGTAATAGATTAATGAGAAAAACTCAATTAAAGCTAGGCATTTCGATAGTGATATTGGCGTAGCATGTTGATTTTTTTGGTGAAAGATTTGTAAGCTTCCTGAAAGACACTCCATTGCCTTAGTGAATAAGAAAATCCCCTTTCTAAGAACATACACTTTACACATTTAATTCTGATAATCAGGTTATTAAAAGTGAAGAAAGGGCCACAGCAAACTGACACCTACGCTGCTTATGTAAGTATGGCTGGACATAGAAAGAATTAATTCAGCACTATGTATTTATTATAATTTATTTTTTGTACTTTATTATACAAATCTGAAACTTCATGCTCCGGCAGTGTAAAATTGGCCAAAGACTTTGGCTTTATTAAAAAAAGATAACGTACAGATGCAGCTGTGATTAGATATGCTCGATTTTTACCAACTAAGGATCCACAGAAATACTACGGAAGCATTTTGCAGCTTTTCTTACCTCATTATCTGGAAACACAGTTAAAACCAGAACACTTCAGCTCCCATCAGGACTTTTATGAAAATGGATTTATAAAAATCGGTAATGAAATCAGTGCAGTTAAAGTAATCGTGAACTCAAATCGAGCACTGTTTGAAAAAGACACTGACACTATAGACGAGGCTACAGAATACCTGCAAATAAACGGTCCAATAGAAGATGCATGGGCACAAATCTGTCCTGAAAGTGAACTTGAACGTTTACAATGTATTGCCAGTAGGCCTAATAATAACACAGAAACAGGAGAACATACAGATGTTATACCAGACCTGCTTCCAAAGTCTACATATAACTTGCAAGATAGTCCTTGTTGTATGCCTAAACAACAAGCAATGAGTTTGATTCGTTCATTAAATGCGAAACAATCTGAAATATTTTATACAATCCGCCAATGGTGTTTACAGAAGATCCACCATAAAAATCCTGAACCTTTTCATGTGTTCATATCAGGTCCTGGAGGTGTTGGGAAATCAGTCCTCATTAAAGCACTCTTTTATGAAACTAACCGCATTTTATCTCGCTTATCAGATAATCCAGATGAGACCCATGTTCTATTAACAGCACCAACTGGTGTTAGTGCCTACAACATTGGTGCTACAACAATACATACCTGTCTCTCTATTGGAACTAATGTGACACTGCCTTATCAACCACTTGGAGATGATAAAATAAATTCCCTGCGAGCTAAACTGGCCAAGCTGCAAATTTTAATTATTGATGAAATATCAATGGTTGATCACAAACTTCTAGCTTATATTCATGGCAGACTGAGACAAATCAAACAAACAGGAGATTATTCTTCTTTTGGTAAAGTTTCTGTGATAGTAGTTGGAGATTTCTACCAGCTATGTCCTGTAAAAGGAAAACCACTGTACACTGAACCTGCAGGTGTAAATCTATGGCTAAAACATTTTGCATTAGCAGAACTCACAGATGTTATAAGACAAAAAGAC
>JAOVVB010000008.1:20428334-20440830 GCA_028570985.1 Heterobranchus longifilis
GCACAGCAAGAAGCTGAATTAAAGAAACAGAGGAAGAATGCAATGCAAGGCTTAAGGAAATTGACAAGCTAGTGCAAACCAACCTCTGGAAAAGATATGTACTAGCCGAGATGTCAGCTACTATCTCCGCGGCAGAGACTGCTTGTGAACGGGCTATCACCATGCCTGTCGATACCGTTGGCTATTGTATGCAACTGGAACTCTTGATGAGACTGGTGAAAGTGGTAACCAGGCTCTGGTAAACTGGGGAAGGTGGACCCCAACAACTTAAAGAGCAGAGTTAGAGAGTCGTGTATGGAAGCTAAAAGTTAGCAGTAAGTGTGAAACAAGGAAAATTTAATTTGCATGTACTCAAAGGATTACAGAGAATGCACGAGCATCAGAAACTGACATAAAAAAATAAATTGGATGTGATAGCATCTGCAGCACAGATTATGCCAGTAGTAAAAATCAAACCTACAAGCTTACCTACGTTCAGTGGTAATAAAAGGGGCTTCTACCGCTGGAGGAGGGACTGGAAAAACTGGGAGACAAGGGGAGCCCACAGGGTTGGCTGAAGGGTTGGAAAAAGATTCAATTGGTGGGCAGCATTGACGACAAGATTGCCAAAGAGCTCAGGTTTTCCTCCTACAAGACAGCTGCTGACATCTTCAGAGTGTTGGAGAACTGCTATGAAAACAGAACCACAATCACCATGGAGTTAAAAAGGATTCCTGCTGTGAGAGAGAGAATCAGCCAAGGAGGGCTATAGAGTTAATCCAAACAGTAGAAAAATCCCTGGCAGATCTCACGGACCTTGGAAATATCAGCTCAGTCAAGAACCCACTAGTGATAAAGTCTATTGAAAGCAAGTTACCTGAATTTTGTGAAAAGACAATAGTTGGTCTACATGATGAATCCTGCAAATGCCATCACACCAGAGAAACACTCATGCACTACTAAAGTTCCTGAAGAAAATAGAAGAACTGGTGGCTGCAAACAAAGCATGTTGTTCAACGGATTGGAAGAAGACAGTCAGAAAATTGGAGAATATTCAGGCCAGTGAGAGAGAAACACAAAAACAAACTGATGATTTTGATTCAGATGATGACATATTTAATACTGACATAAAATCAAAAATTTTTAAAGACCTTTAAGTGTGGCTTAATACTAAGAATAATTGAAAGATGCTAAGTATATTAAAGTACACTATTTTATGAAAACAATATAACTAGCAGTTAGCAAATTTATTTTACTAGGTAATGGAATATGTGATATTGTTATAGATATGCAGATGGATGTAAATGTTGGTTGATAAAAAGTGTCAGGTGTGTTGTGTGATAAAAGAGTATCAGTGAGAATGATAGGAAAGGTGTACAAGACAGTGGTGAGACCAGCAATGCTCTACGGCAGGAAGCAGAATTGCAGGTAGCAGAAATGAAGATGTTGAGGTTCTCTTCGGGGGTGACGATAATGGATAGGGTCAAGAATGAGTTTATCAGAGGGACAACCCATGTTAGATGTTTTGGAGATAAAGTCAGAGATGCCAGATTGAGGTGGTTTGGACATGTTCAGAGGAGAGATTGGGAATATATCGGTAGAAGGATGCTGAGGTTGGAACTGCAAGGCAGGAGGTCTAGAGGAAGAGCAAAGAGGAGATTTATGGATGCAGTGTGAGTGGACATGAAGTTAGTTGGATACAGAGGATAGGGTTAGATGGAGGCAGATGATTCGCTGTGGCGACCCCTGAAAGGAAACAGCCGAAAGACAAAGAAGAAGATCTTCTGTATGTAGTATACAAGATGTAACGGAGGCAAAACATACCTCCTTAAATGATGATCATGGCTCTAACTACATTAGTATAGAGAAACAATGCATTTAGAATATTTTGTGTAATAATATAAAGTAATGTAAGCCTTTAAGATCAGCAGTGCAGTCTGAGGCTGTTCGACATTACAGATGTTCTTACATAATTTATGGAGAGTTCTACTGCAGAAACACCCTGAGCGCTCTAACTCTGAGTGAAGGTGCATGTACATGTCTGTGTAGGTGATTTCTCCTTCCTTATTGCTTAAGGGTGTGTACATTTTTGTGTTTGGCTCTCAGTGTCGTGAGGTGTGTGGATTTGTGTGTGCATTCTTTTCATAGCTCTCTTGTGTTGCCCTTATATCAATCTGATACTGGTTTCTTACAGCAGGTGTGTAACTGTATAGTCAGACCAGACAATGATATTTGTATCAGTCCTCTTTAACAAAACATAATTTTAAGGAAATTAAGCAGTCTTAGGAGCATTGCAAGCAGACAGTTGGCGGATTAAACTCTAAGTCACTCCAAGGCTTTTCAGAGGGATTAAGGTCAGAGTTTAGACGTCTGGCTACTCAAGCTCATGTACCTTGTGGAGATGTGCTGCTGGCACTGTGAGGTTCTTAAGGTCACTCCTGGGATCATTTAAGTTTCACAGACGTGATACAGCATCTACAGCTGCTTTTTAAGTATGTTATTTACTTCAGTTTTTCTTTCACTTAATACTTCCCCCCCCCCCGCTTACTTCAGCTTACTACATTCTCATCTCACCTCTCTATAAATCCACAGTGAGACTTTAGTATCACATTCATATAATGAATTTAACTCCTAGTCTTAATTTTAACTGAAGGGACAGCAAGAATGATCGCCAATACTTCTTCTTGGTATTGTGAACTCTGTGACATCTAGAAGTATCCTGCTTGCTAACATTTGAGAGATTAGGAATAAAGCGATTGTTAGTTACTCTAAGCATTTAAACATGTTCCTTGATCAAAGAGTCATTTATACCCGAATCAATGCGGAATGAGTTTTCCTTTAAGATTCTTTTAATTATATATTTTATACATGTAATGCCTTTGCAGTGTTGGATATGTGAACCAAGCTGTTGCTGCATGGTATATTCAGTGCCTCGTAACTATCTTCAGCCCTTTTACAAGCTTCCCAAACAGAAACTCATTCACAGAGAGATGCTACTGGCATGACACATGTCCCATAACTCAAAAAAATGAAAGGGGGAATTTTAATAAGCGAATATTTTTGGAATATTTTTTAAAAAAAAAAGCAAAACAAATGGCTCAAAGGCTTATGGCTGTTTAGCGTCAAACCAGATCTAGTCTGCTAGCTATGGGTGAGTAATGAAATGGATCAAATCTTAAACTTGGGCTTCAATTGTTGATAGGCTGATATGACGGTAACTAAACTGTCAAATATTGTGTAACAACTGTAATGTTTCTTACAATGATGCTCATTCCATCCAATTTTGAGCCACAGTGACTTGTGCAGGTCAGGATCTCTGGTTTAGATGCATGTTCAATGTAAGGATTTTTATTTATTTTTTAACACAGCCTAAAATGTAGTTATTCTTTTTAAAAATCATCATATATCTACAAGTAGGGTGCCATGCAGATGGCATTAAAGGGGATGCTTGTACTGCCAACAATTCTGGTCCTTCCAGACATGTGCTGACATTGCTGCGACTTCTACTTTGCTTGGATCAGCTCCCAAGTATAGCCAGTTCATCTGCTGGTTACAACGATAATGCCATATAAATCTTACATTCATTCGACACTTGTATTAGAGAAAACATTCTTACAGGTGAACATCCACCACCTTGAAGTGAAGGCACAATAAACAGAGTTGGCAGAGGTGTCCACGATTATCTGGAAAGGGATGGGGTAGGTGGAGGATTTCATTCCAACCAAGCAGAAGCCACACCTTTCTACTGAAAGTCTAGCGAAAATCAAGATCAACTGACAGACAGGTGGAAACAGGTACGACTTCTGATGGATTGAAAGAAAACCTGCAACCGTGCTAACCCTTTGAAGATAAGATCGAGCACCTGCGAGTTCATTGGCAAACATACCTGCTGCATTAAATTGGCAAAGAAAAAAAAAATTAAATTAAATTAAGTGTCCTCTAATAGATTTCTGCACTACAACAGATCACTCATTTTCTCACACAGGGATACACGGAACATTGACAAAAGGTATAAATAATTGCATTTGGTCTCTGCATGAAAATATAAAACTCACCAATTTTCTTTATTTACTATAGATGTACACCAGTTGAGAATGGTTAAGAGCACACACGAAGGCTAACGTATGACAGATCGCATCACAGATGACAGAATTCGGAAATAAAAAGTTCTGAATTACAAATTGATAAAAATAGCATTTAAACTCTAAACATTTCTAATGCAAATAGCAACATGTACAGATGTTTGTGCCACTTTATCAACTGTATGTACTGTAGTTGCTAATAACGTTTTCATCTGTACATGAGAATTTGTACAAAGTAAGAGATCTACCATTTAATAATAGATAGAAGATAAAATAATAGTACATAATATGTACAATATTAAATGAAGCCATGGAGCAGGGGTGCATACTAAAGGACACTTTACAATGGTTGTTTCATCAAGAGAAAAAGCCTCCAGAGATGTTCATTTAAAGCCATTTAATGCTGAAAACAAGCTCTGGTGTGCAGAGGAAAGGATGACACACACACACACTGTAGTAGTGCTCTTATACACTACTTACCTCTTGCAGAGCACTAGAATATGGATGGTTGAGGGGGGAAAAAATGCATTGGCCTTTAGAAACAGCTGAACATACCAGAAATATGGAACAAATTATTGGTGATTTTTTTGACAATTAAAAAGACTGATCACTGTAGTCCTATTTACAAACTTGCACATTCAATTCGAACAAGCTAATGCAAGCAAAAAAGAAAAAACAAAAATACTTTTAATCATTATTGAACAATTCCCAAAGACATACAAGACCCCCAGAATGTTATGAGCCTCTCCTCAGCACCTAATGGAAGTTCAAACAATGGCCCAGGTTTTTAACCTGACAAACCTAACAAAAGATATGAAGCTTAAAAAAAAAAAGGAAACGCATCAAAGTCTTTTGAACTCCGCTGGTCACAATATAGACCACACAAGGCAAACGTGGCCTGGTCGCCACGGCTCATTAGATTATCGCCCAATTTAGAGTCACATAGTGACTCCTTCAGCCACTGGTCAGGTGGCCTAATTTGACCCACAGTGCATGTTTTACCGAAGGTCACAGGATATTACTCTTAACATCTCCATTAACTAATCTGGAGATATTTTGTAACAGAAAATCGGTTTTAAATTAGAAAACATTCGGCCTTAATATTTGCTTATCTTACAGCATTTCACCAAGGTTGTCAATCAGCTACAAGGCACTCAGTGTAAATAAACACTTCGTTTGACTTTTTTGTTTTTAAAAGAAGTGGTGCTTCTACATATCCATAAACTGTAAGTCAGTGGATATGAACGCACGGGCTGTTCCAGGTCAATTAGAGTAAACACTTAGTTATGACCTAGCAAAATGGATAATGCAAATAAAGAAAAGAAATCAGCCAAAATACTGTACAACGCTGTGTAGAATAAAGTCCTAGGAGCTTTCTCACCATGAAGACGGTTCCAGGCAGTTAATTCATCGTAAGGAACTCCTTGAAACCGCCATCACAGTCGATGAAACATGGAAGCAAAACAATCAATTACCATTGTTTGAACATCCATACAGTCTGGGTGAACCTATAGCCAGGTGTACTGAATAGCATCTAAAAAATATATTACAACAAAATAAATTGGCACAAGACCTAATTTCTACAGTGGAATCTTTTCCTTTAGATATCCATCAAGGTTAGGAGCTTCCAATAGTCTGGCAAGCTTATTTTAACATATTAATATATAACGTGAATCTTGCTCCTTTTGCCAAACAGTGACACTTGGCTGACAGTCCCCATTGCTGGACCAGATAACACACGAAACAAACATCACACATAAACTGACATGAACAACCAGTCTGAGGCACAAAGCTGGAGGCAATAGCAGCTATGTCCTAGCATCTGAGAAAAAAAAATAAAGGTTAGAGATGTATACACATTTTCATTCAGAATCTGCACTCTCCCATCTTCCCGTGGGGCGAAAGGCTTTTGCTCAATTAAAACACAAATGGTCAGCAGTCAAACTGCAAGTGCTCCTGTGCTGAAAATGACCCGTTCATGGTTTTTCTTTTTTTTTGCCCTAGCACCTACTCTTTTAATGACTATTAATGGTAAGTGATGGGTAGGGGGGGGAAGTCAGTGCAGATGTATGTAACAAGAAAGGGAGAGATTTGTGGAAAGAAAAAAAACCCCACAAAAATAACAAAAAAGTACACCTGAGAAGGTCTAAAATAAAAACTCCAGCGTAGGGGCACTGGCCGAGGGAGGGTCACTGTGGCTCTTTATGGGAGCAGAGCTAAGTGTGTGTCCAGGTTTCCGGGTCACACCAGGCCATCCTGTGCTGCTGCTGCCTCTGCTGCTGTGCACTGGGCGCGCTGTTCTCGGCCTTTGCCTCTGAGCTGCTTTGCTCCTTTAGTGGCCATCCCGGCTGGTTATCATGTCCTCTGCACGCCGGTGGCCTTCCAGGGCCTTTACTGTGGACATGTCATGAGGAAGCTCCGATTTACGACGCATTAGTGGCCGTTCTTTCCGCTGCTCCCTCTGAATCTACAGCATAAACATAAGCAGGTTAGTTGTGGTAACGAAAATAGTGGCTTCTCTGTGTGTATAATGGTTATGTTCGGCCTGACATCACTAACAGTATAATTCATAAGGGTTATTACCTACAAACTCCAGAGTACAGTCAACCCCCGAAATTACTGGGTTACATTTCTAGAGCACCCGCTAATTGTGAAAAACATGAAAAAAATTTTAGTATGCGCAGTAATTTTCTTTGGTATGAGTACTGTAGGGTAAATACAGAAATAATTCACCATCCCAATCAGTGCTTTTTTTTTTTTGACGGTTGCTTTTTATGTTCTCTCTACAGTACTAAAAAATGTATACAGTATATAATTTTATATAGAAAATCTGCTGAATTTACATTAATATGTATGATACAAAAATGAGTAAATTATATTGTTCTTAATAGTTTAGCCTTAAAACACATGAAAAATTATTTATTGCCACAAAAACAAGCCAATGAATGATAGTAACCTTTCAGGTAAGTACAGTAGGATGCACTAAAACTGTGTAAAAATGTTTTAACATACAGGTTTACATTAAAAAATTTGTAACCATACCCAAGATTTCTGTTTACACTCAACAACAGCAATCATTAGACAGACAATTAAAATAATAATAATACTATTAATAAATCATTTATTATTATTATTGATGTTGTTATCACATACCTTACAGCACAGTGAAATTATATAATATTAATAATAATAATAATAATAATATATATAAAATAATTTCATAATATTTACCTGTACAGCTTCTTCTTCTACTGTCTTTTTGAGTACTGAGACATCGTCCATTCCTACGCCGTCTGTTTCAATCTCCATTGGGCTACTCAAGCTGGTTGAGTCAATATACAGGAGGAACTGCATTAAAAATAAATAAATAAATATAATTTGACACAAACATAAATAAACTAAACAGCAGCTAAATCCTACACATTTATGAGGCCTAATTTTCAGTAATCTCTCACTAGTGTGGGATTGGCAAGCATGTTTGTGTTAGACAGACACAACAAAATACACCCACGCCCCAAGTACTGGTTGAGGGCGTGGAGTGACACTTGTGTGACACTCAATCTGTTTAAGCCACATCTGTTCAGGCCATATATCAAAGCTGATATTTTATAATATATTTCCTAGGAATTCTTCTAATTTTTATTAAGCAAATACTTGTTCCAAAGAATCAAGAAACGATGTGAATGTCACCAATGTTGCAAAAAAAAAAAAAAAAAAAGACTGTTCTGTCACTTACAGCTTTAAGAGGTCTTTCAAACTTTAGGAGTAAAACTCAGCTTTGCTTAGTACCTCAGTGAAAAACCACATCAGGTTGCTATCAACCACTGCTATCCATTTTGATTTTACAAATGAAAAACATGAGGAGAAGCCACTGACCTGGGGGTTTGACTTGGCGAGGTTTTCTATCTTTATCCAGGCTTCCTCACGCTCTTTCCACTTTAGCTTCTCTCTAGAGAGAGAAAAAAAAAAAAAAAAAAAAAAGATTTGAGTGCAAATAGCAAAACAAGTCCAAATGAGAACAGTTAATGAACACTTTCATACTTGTTTTTCTCTGCTCTGAATTGCTGTGTGCAATCATCGAAGAGTTTCTGATTCATCTCCATAAAGAGCTTTAAAGCATTGTAGATTAAACCATGGATTGTCCTGGAAGAAAAGGAAGGTGAGAGAATTTAATGTCTGTCCAAGTTTAAGGTCTAATATGAAAAAAAAAAAAAAAACTGCATGCAAAAAAACACTGTAAAGAAAAAGAAAATCATGCATAAATTATTAGAAAATGCAGCTTTAGTCACTGTATATTTACTGAAAAACAATTTGTTTAAAAATATTTTTAAATGTAAATTTTAATTAAGTACATTTTCTTAGGTGGTGCTGATTTATTGCTATGAAGAAAGGTTTTAAAGCAAACGTTTTTTTTCCCCACCTCCTGAAATGACTTTGAAACTACTTACATAATTCACTTCAGAATTTAAAAAAGAGCCCAGAAAAACGTCTACTGTAACAGAACGTGACTCACTTGTTCCAGTGGGTTTTGGAGTTGCGGTAGAGTGACGGAAACATGATGGGCAGGATTCTGGCTGCATTGTCACTGATCAGACTCATGATGTACTCATTGTTCCAGTAATACAGGGCCCGCTCTGCAACCTGTTTTAACACAGCAAGTTAGAGCTTGGCAAACACAAACCCACAACCGCAAAAATGCAGTGTGATGGTCCTTATGAACATCTCTTATTACCATAACGTAAAAAAGTCTATTCTTCTAGGGATATTTTTGATTATTAATTAAGGAATTATTAATTTATTATTAAGGACCACTAAGTACATATAAAGACTTGGTGTCAAAGTAAAAGACGTTAAATAACCCACATTAGTGAAAGAACTCTTCCCTTGATAAACCCTAATAAACCTGCTAAAACCTGATAAATTATTCAACACAAGTGCAAGTAAAATGTTGTATATTGCAGATAACAAGAAGAATCAATGTTAAAATCTTTCTGTAACCTGGGTGACTAAAAATTATCTCCTGGATGGATCAATATTCATTATATAATTATACAATTGTGTACAACAACAGCAACAATATATAAAATACATAAAAATAAACTATATTTGCAGATTCATTTTCGCACAATCACTGCCTTTGAATAAAGGTAGAAACGTGAAGACTGACCTGAAAGTGGGGACTTGAGACACATTTTGCCAACTGCCTGAAGAGAGGCTCCATGACTTTGACAAACTCAGAGGGCTCAATCACATCCAGGATCTCCTCAAGTTCATTGAGGAACATCACCTCCTTTGGGCTGTGGGTCTTCGGCCAGTACTTCAGAAGAGCCATGACAACCTGTTGAAATTTCAGCGCCAAGTAGCCAATGTAAAAATTTGAATCACCAAGGGGAAAAAAATATTGCAATGTGTCTCACTTAAGAGGATGCACTCAGGTCCATAAGTATTTGGATAGTGACTCAATTTTTAAACATTTTGTGTACATCATCACAATGAAATTGAAATAAAGCCCCTCTCATATGATTAAAGTAAAGACATTCAGGTTTAACTTAAGTGGTTTTTCCAAATATTGCATAAATTTTTAGGAAGTACAGGCATGTTTCTTCTACAAAATTTTAACAGGATAAAATGAAACTGGAAAAAAACCTATATAAAATATTATGATTATTTTATTTTATGATAAATATTAAGATTAATACTTGTATGCAATTCCTTTGCGATCAGTGATTGCTTGAAGTCAGAAAATGTTTTAAAATTTTGCACGTTTGCACATTTGCACGTGCACTTTGCTGTCTATTGTTGTCTCTTTTTTGTATAGAAATAGATAGTTTTAGGTTAACTTAAAAATGTAAATCTGTCATACCCGAGCTCATCAGCTAATTAGATCTCTTAGTTAGCTAGCTGGTTCCGGTAAAGTGTGTT
The DNA here is from genome assembly GCA_028570985.1 of Heterobranchus longifilis. Classification (NCBI taxonomy): domain Eukaryota; kingdom Metazoa; phylum Chordata; class Actinopteri; order Siluriformes; family Clariidae; genus Heterobranchus; species Heterobranchus longifilis. The sequence continues at coordinate 20,438,318 of JAOVVB010000008.1, forward strand.
GTTAATCTACGTTGTGTTGTTAATTTATGTTGTTGCATGTATATAGCACCTTGGTCCTGGAGGAACGTTGTTTCGTTTCACTGTGTACTGAACTATATATGGTTGGAATGACAATAAAAGCCTACTTGACTTGACAAAGTCTGACAACACCAAATGCAAGTTTTCATTGCAAGATCTTTACTGCAGCTGCTTTCAGTTGCTGATTGTTTCTTTCCACCTATCTGACTTCATTTTTACATCTCTTTAGACTTTATATGAAAGGCTCCTTTGAACAGCTACCACATGCAAATTAAAAAATTGGAATCAATTCGAAACTTCACCTCCTTAATTCGTCATGCTATAATAAAGTAACTAGCCATGCCCAGCCACAAAACTACTCATCAGTCATTCGACCAATTACTTTTGGGCCTGAGAAAATAGAGAAACTTTGTAATGGCATAAACAAGTGTCATGTCATGAAGTCTGAGTATTCCATAAATATGTCTGTAGGAGTGTGTGTCTAACGACAAGTCACACTTTACTGCTTATCAAGTGTCAGAAGGAGGCTGAACGTACCGGCTCAGTGAGTGTGCTGTCCTTCTCTAAGAACTGTACCACACAGTATGCCAGCTACAAAATTCACAAAAAGCACACATTTAGTGCAGTTGAAAACACAGTTAGAGTGATCACATATTATCCTATACCTATGCAAAACCATGTAACTTTACCAACACTGCCTTTTACATATACACACATCAATATGCACAAACAATAAACCGTATTATTGGTGTGGATATTTCAAATATGTATAAATTTAAGGGAGGCATCTCTGTACATTTTGGTAAAAGCAGTACCATGTGTGCCTTCCATATAAAAAAAAATTACTTTATTGCCCATTTCATAGGCAATGTCTTTTTTAACATGTTTAATGTTCAATATCATGGGCAAGATACATCTGGAATGATATCAAACAATTCTTATAAAACATAAAACAACTATTCTTATCAAAAACTACCACTACTCATCCCACTACCAAGCTTATTTAACACACAACATTCACATCAAGAATGTGATAGATAATAATAATAAAAAAAAATAATAAAAGAACAGGCATAAAGATAACATAGTTCATACCTGTGGGTGGTAAACACTGAGAGACTTGACTTTATGCAAAGGCAACAAAACTTTCAATAAGAATATCTTGTGCTCTTCTTTCAGTGGTAAGGCAAACCCGTTGATTATGCTGAGAAATGACAAACATTAAGTGAGAAACTATAACATGATTTTTTTTTTTTCTTATAGTCCTTTTGTAATTCACAGAAATACCAAAATGAGAAACAAAAAACAAAAGAATGCAGAAAGAAGGCTGGGCATACAAACAAAACCTCACGTTGCTAAGAATATAATTAAAAATTATTAGCATAATTATAGATAAAAAGCATAGATAATTACCTTCCTAATATTTCAAGTAACTCTGCTATTCCATTGTGATGTTCCGTTTCATAAATGAACCTGAAATGTCAATTTAAATATTTAGTACTAGTATCAAACTCTTTTCATATTGTTTTTAATGAGTGCTTTTAAATAAATGTTTGTATGTATGCATGCATGTATGCAGGAACAGGTATAATACACACCTATAGAATATGTTATTAATCTGCTTCCTGATGTATGCTCTAAGTCCCAGAAATTTGCCATAAATGCGATGCAGAGTGGTTTTCAAGAAGTCTCTTTCTCGGGGGTCTTCACTGTCAAAGAGTTCTAAGAGCTGGAGAAATTTTTTTTAATAATTATAGGACCTACAATTTAAGCAGAAAGCAACACTCTAGATGCAAACATTCACCATAGGGCCATACCTGCATGACAAATCTCTGGTCGATGTACTTTTTGGCTATGTTTGGTTGGAAGTCTGGAGACTCTAAAAACCGAAGGAAGAATTCATAGACGAGCTGAAGAAGAGGACAAAACAAAGCAAAAAAAAAAAAGGGAGTTAGTTTTTTTGGATAGGTTTTGACCGTTTGTAATGCCACATGCATGGCCAGGAGTGTGAATGTGTATGTGTGTGTACCTGCAAGTGTGGCCAGGCAGCCTCTAATGTGGGCTCATCCTCCTCTGGGTCAAATTCTGCCCCAGTTGGGTTGGATGAGGGCGGTAATGTCCTGAACATGTTGATTGCAAACTGAAAACAGGACAGTTGATTAAGAACACAGTTAAAAACTAAAATAATGGTCTCCTACCCATCTAATGCTCATATCAAATAAATAATCCATACACACACACACATATTATGCATACACACACATATTATGCATACACACACATATTATGCATACACACATTATGCATACACACACATATTATGCATACACACACATATTATGCATGCATACATACACACATTATGCATGCATGCATACACACACGTATGTATGTATGTATGTGTGTGTATGCATGCATAATGTGTGTATGTATGTATATATATATATATATATATATATATATATATACACATATATACACACACTATATGTATG
>JAOVVB010000008.1:20458474-20492920 GCA_028570985.1 Heterobranchus longifilis
TATTATATAGAGGATATTGGAAAATTAAAATTAAAATTAAAAACACACCAGATTAGCTAGATGTGTCTAAAATTCATCAAAATGAATAAAGGGGCAATGTAAAGCATTATCTCTACTCGCCAGAATAACTGGTCACAAACTAGAGACAGTCTATGATTTATAGTTTTTCCATAAAAAACATTTTCATGTAAAACTGGCTCATTATCGCAAAATATTTAGTGTTGGGTTGCCATGTAACAACTGAAATAAATAGTAAACGGTAAATGACAAACTAGAGGATGTGTTGCTTAAAATTATCTACACAGCTTACAAATAATCATTTCCTTTATTTTGTGTAAATAACAGGTTTCAATCAAAAATGATGCAATATGCCTTTGTTATAGACTGTCACAAACATTGCGTAAAACAGAAGCTCTACTGATATCACTGACCATCTACTAACAGCTACTACTCTTTAACTCTCATAAAAATATGAGACAACAGGAGCAAGAGCGGACAATTCAGTCGTCCATATAGAAAAACGTTTTGTATTGGGACAAACTTATTTTTGATTATACAATTTTATTATTATTGAAAAAAATTAAATGATCACTAAAAGAAAAGAAAATTATATACTGGTTAATGAATCTTGAAAAAAGATTTGCTAGAAGATCTTTACAATATCCAGTCAACTTTTCCGGTAAACATATCAAGATAAAATAATGATGCTAACCAAAACATCACATCTCATAGTCTGAACATTTGTCAGAATTTGGAATATCATGTGCTAAATAATCTTCTAGCTCATCATACTTTATTAGATTTTATTATCTGCCACACTTTGGCCTAAACAATTAAACGCCCAAGCATCCAAACCATGCGACTGGGCAGCGCATTGGATCTTTTAACTTCCTGCTAGTTGTCCACTCCTGAAGAATATGACTGAAATATTTTTAAACATGTTCCCAGTTGCATTTATTTAAGGTGAAAAAAAATAATAATAATAAGTAAATGAAGTGTGCTAGCTATCACTCCATCAACATTAAGAGGTTAATTTACAATTCATGCACAATTAGGGCAGCTTCCATTTAGTTTTGCCGAAAAAAATAAAATAAACAATTTGGATAAACACCTATAAATTGAAGCGGTATATTTTAAATGTGTTAAACCTTACATGTTTGAAAAAGCTGAAATCAATAGTGAGGGATTAAAGACATCATTTTATAGATTAATTTCTTTCAATGGTTTTCAAACTGTTGAAAATAAACACTAACAAAAAAACTATTTTAGAAAATGCTTGGATATTCCCTTTCTTTTGGTTGATGTAGACATATTTACCAAATTTGATGGTTACATACAGTCATAGCTTGCATGAACTGATGCAGGTACAGAAACATACCTTTGAAGGCAGGCAGTTTCTGAAGCTCCCGGTTATTGCTGAGGCTAAAGCGAGAGGAGCTTTGCCTCTTCTCCTTTTTGACAGGAGCTTGAGTCCCGGACTGTTTCCCCTTCAGCATCTGTGTGGTGGCCGGCACACTATTGCTGCCCTTCCTGTTAGATCCCTGTAAGGAAGAGAGAAGCTCACGTGTATAAACTTTTCTTTAGCATTTTTAGATATCTGATTCATCTTTTGGTATCTCAGGAAACAGACAATCTGATTTTTACTCTGATCTGTCTAAAGCTACTGGTGTGTGAGAATGTCATTTACCCAGTCCTGTAAAAGAAGGATCATACCACACTCACATTTCTACATGTCTCAGATCAAGAGCAGACACTTCAGCGTTGCTTCATATTTACTACAATCACAAATCAAATCAATTTATCATAATACACCTACACCTGGAAAATAAAATCTTTGCTAAAATTAGTCATTGTGGAAGATTAGACACTGGAATTGATGAATCAATGCGGATGTTCAATTGTTTTTGCACACGACCATGGTTGCACAAACAGCTTTGTGGTTATGTTCCCTGTCTGGCCCAAAAAAAAAATTGTCATTTATATTTACACAGGCAAATATTTAAGACCCTGTGACAGAATAATTACTGCAGTTATGAATTTGTCTATACTTCAGTGACACAGTGCTTCTAATTTCTTAAATAACCACATCATAGTCATGATATACACGTAACTGTGTTTTAGAAGGGACTTTTGTTTGATTATTGGAACTGGTTTTTTTTTGTGTTTTTTTTTTTTTACAGTTAATAAAACCTAAAAAAGGTACTGCTGAACTGTCAACTTTGCAGTTGGTCAGACAGAAACCTTAAACGACCACAAAGATCACCTGAATGCTTGATTAAGCTGCATTGAAAAAAAAAAGAAAAAGGAGAAACAAGCAGAAAAAAAAAAATCAACAGCTGAAATCACAGCTATTTACAGCTGTTTAATAGTGAAAGTAAGAGCACTTCCAGAGACACAAATATGATGTAAACTCTCAAGATTGGGGCTAAACCACATGTTAGTGAGGCTATTTGGGTAAAAAGGCTTCAATTTTTTAGTTAGCATAAAAATTGGACGTTGGTGCAATAAAAAAAAGTTAATGTTCTCGGAAGAGTCCAGACTGACGGCATTCCAGAAAGATAAGCGCGTCAGGGTAAAAAGGAAAGTGGATGAAGCGATGCACTCATCACGCAAAGCGGCCACTGTCCAAGCCTCTGGAGGCAGTGTTATTATCTGGGGTTGCTACAGTTGGTCAGGTCTAGACTCAGCAACGTTATGTGGCAATAAAATGAAGTCTAAATGTGATTAATTACCAAGTTATCCCATCAATGAGGTTTTTATTTTCTGGTGGCACAGGCATATTTCAGGACAACTATGCAATAATTGTTTAGGCTCAAATTGTTGGTAGGGGCAATGGTAGTTCAGTGATTAAGGCATTAGACTACTGATCAGACGATCCTAGGTTTAAACCCCTACTCCAAGTTGACACTGTTGGGCCCTTGAGCAAGACTTAACCCGTAACTGCTCATACAGCATGTGCAGTATAAAGACATTTATAAAAAAAAAAAAAAAAGGCAAATCGATCTGGATAAGGGCATTTACCAAATGCTGTAATGCAAATTGTTCTAGAAGCAAAAAAAAAAAAACATTTCCATACAGTGACTGGCCACGACAGTTTCCTGACCTAAACCTGACTGAAAATCTTTGGAAAATGCTGAAGACTTTATGAAGTGGTTTAACTCTCCTGTCATTAATACAAAATCTGGGCCAAAAATTAATACAACTATGAATGTTAATAAATGTTACATATAAGGAAGTTGGCTATTAGCTTAATTTGTAATGCCATGTTCAGCACTCTTATCCAGAGTGCTTACAAAATATTAATGATGCGATCTAATTATTAACAGTGTAATGTAATTAATAACAGTGTAAATAGTAAATAAGTAAGAAAGCAAATAAAACAGAAATACATACATTGAAGTGAAAAAGCAGCTTGAATGAATAACTAAACTGTCAAACAACTTCACACCACTGAAGACATTTTAAAAGGTAAAACTATTTAAATGTGTAAAATAACTCAGCTGAGTAGGGTAAACATCTACAAGAATCATTTCAAATAAATTATGGATGACACTGTACAAGGGTGTCAAAACAAGCCCAAAAAGATTTTGCACTAGAATCAAACAAAATATTAATACATATTGGATAAAAAAATAAGTGTATATAATAAATACATAAAAGTAAAACAAGTAAAACAAGACTGAATAAGAAGAACAAGTTCCCACCCCAAGCAGCTCATCCTTCTCTACACATCAGCAGCTTAACAACAGACAAAGTGAGTAACTTCCTCACTGGGATTTTCCTGAAAACATCACTGATAACTTCACACGATCCCTAAAAACCTTAAAATTACTGAAGCACAACAGCACCTCTACTTCCTAAGGAGCTTGAAGAGGGCCAGCAGGTCCACACGCATCCTTACCTGGTTCCACAGAAGCTTCACAGAAAGCATTCTTATGCTCTCTGTATATATTCCTGCTGTTGAGGACATCCCTACTGAGCAGTGTAATAAAATACATCAGGAAGGATCCTGCTCACCCCTCCCTGTTCACAGGAAGACATCCATGACAGATCCCAAGTTCCCGTTTCATGAGCACCAACTTCCCACAAGACCCCTGACTAGATCCGCCTAATAGCCACCATGTTTTACTTCAATCTGCCACTGTACCCACTGCACTCAGTCACTTTATATAAAGTATGTTATATTTGGGAATTCATAATTATGTACATAACTTACTTAACATGTTCATATAGCTAAGAGATTACATGATCACATCACTACTGTGCAATAAAGTTTATTGTGCGAGTCAGTGTTTGCTGTGCAGTTTATAGCAAGGTTCATTGTACAGCCTTGTCTATTTTAATTGCGTATGTACGTTCAGTTACTGAATTTTACTTCTCATCTCTGTGGGATAATCTGATTGCACATATTGAAGCATTAACTTAAAACATAAATCAAAGTGAAGTTAAAGTCAAAGTGATTGCCACATAACTACTTGTTCAGTCTCTGGTATGAATGAACTTCATTGGGAGCAGTTGGAAAAGGAAAGATTGTGTGGGAAGATACACAGCCAAACGTATGCCAGAGAACCATGTTTGTTGCTAATGTAGAGCAGGTCCCGCCAATGATGTGTACGTCATCTGCAGCATTTATGTGAACCAGTACAAAACAAGTCCTCGAAACAATCTGAATGATTTTCCATGATGTAAAAACAACCTACTTTATATAACCATGAAAATCCCAAAAACAAATTTTTCCCTAGAAATGCTTCCACACAGATGTAACAAACACCAAAGGCATACTCAGACTTGGCAAAGTTGCCTTGTACCATGCCCAGGAACTATTGTCCCCTTTTTACCCACTTCCCTGTAGTCTGCATTCACATCAAACTTAAAGTTCCTGGCCTGAGCACACACACATCTTTGTGTTTAACAGAAGTGCTCTCAGATAGAACAATGGCACTCTCAATTTTATTCTTTAGTGTTTTTTTTTTTTTTTTAATCATTCACTTATCTTCTGTACAACTTAATCTATGCAAGGTTGCAGGGGGCCTGGATCCTTGCTTTCAGGAAACTTCAGGCAGTAGGTGAATCCACTGAAGGGCACGTGCACACACACTAATTCACAAACTATGGGTAATTTGGGAACACCAATTAGCCTAATCTGCATGTCTCTGCACTGTAGGAGGAAACCAAAAAAAATCCATCAAGCACAGGGAGAACATGCAAAATGCTGCCAGTTATTTTTCTTCTGGCTTTCTTGGAGTGATTTCGGGCACAGTGAAACATGAATCTCGTGTGTTTTAGGGATTTATCAATTATGCAACAAAATTTTCAGTAAATCGTTGATTAAAATCATTTAAAATATTTTAATAGGACAGTTGCATAATTGACGTCATAGCGTCCGAGTTCTGTGCTGCCCGAGGACACCTCTTAAAGCCAAATCATGCCCGAGTTCAGTACAGGGTCTGTCAAACAAACCGGACTTTGGGTAAATCAATCATGTTCAGGCATGGCACGGATCGCCTTGTGCGAGTACACTCTAAAGGACAGTTACATTTATTTAAAAAAAAAAGAAGAAGAAAAAAAAAGCGCCAAAACACAGAATTTGAAACCAAAAGCAACTTTAAGTGCAGGACCAAAATTCTACAGGAACTATATTTGGTTGCGAACATTGCAACTGTTTCTGATGAGTGAAATCACTCGCCCTACTTGACGACCAAACCTATTGTTGAAATTGCAACGAAGTGTCAGGACAAGGTTCGATGTGATTTCACAAAGCAGATTAAAATATGATGCAGGACCAGTAATAGCTCAGAAGCACTGCTGCACACTGAAGCAGCCATAACATTTGGCCTAATATTGGGTAGGTCCCAATGACTGAGCCTGGGCCACCCATGACCCTGTCATCAGTTCACCGGTTTTCCTTCCCTGGATCACTTTTTCTATGTCCTGACGACTGCAGCCTGAGAACATCCCACAAGAGCTACAGTTTTGGAGTTGCTCTGACCCAATTGTCTAGCCATTACAATTTGGACCTTCTCATGGAAGCTACATTTTCAATATCGCATTACAATGGCAGCTGGAAGTGGGTGGGATATATTAGGCAGCAAGTGATTTTTTTTTCCCTGAAATTGATGTGTTGGAAGCAGTTAAAAAGGGGCAAGCATAAGGATTTGAGGGACTTGAACAAGGCCCAAAGGCTAAAGGACTGGGTCGGAAAACCCCAAAGCATTTCTTTTAACAACCTTTAGGACACTAGAAAACACCCTGCAGTTAGTGAGCTGTTTATGAGAGAGTGTGTACATAATTTAGGGTTTCCCCCATATATTAAGTTATTTTTTTCTTTTTCGGATAGTAGTGTACATAACATGTCGAACAACTTGGGTTTCTATGCAACATTGGATATTAACTACCTACTACATTACCTCATGATCTGAATTTTCTTGTCCTGCAGTTTTACTGACTTTTCCAGACTTCGGTGATTCCTAATAAAGAACAAAAACGGGAGAGGAAAAAAAACAAGTGACGCTTGTATATCCATAATTCAACAACGTGTCCAAAATAACTGATGGTTCATTAAGTGGAGAGTTAACACCAGATGAGTGTCATTTTATTTGAAAATCAGGCGGTTAGCTAGCTAACTTATAGCCGGCTAGTCAGGAACTTACAACTAACGTTAGGCTTTTGCTGCAAGGCTCGGATTTTCATGATAGTATGAGTAGTTATGAGTAATTTAAAAAAAAAACTGGCTTTTAAGTAAATACAAGACTTATCTTGCAAACTAAAAACAGGATAAGCTGCTCAACATTCAGAGCTAACTATAGCAGCCAGTTCAAACCAATGTAGCCGTTTTAGCGCAAGCTAACTCGCTAACTACGGAATTAGCTACCCACCCTAATTGGCTTCAGAAACACCGCGGCCGAATCTAAAATGTTTTGGATTTTAATATGTGAAACAAGCTTAAACATGTTCACTGGCTCATTAAAACAAAGCCGGTTATCATTCTGTATTAGTACGCAAACGTTAGGCTTATTTGAAAGAATCTCGTTAGCGTTGCCTAGCACCGAGCTAGCCAGCATTAGCACAGTAGATCAAATTAAGAACAGGAAGCTCGGCTATTAGTTCACAAGTGCGCGAGCCTTTGTTTTTCTGCCTAATCTCAGACATGTATTTCTACAAGAAGAGAAAAAAAATAACAAGCCTAAGAGCGGACATGAACTTGTGGTGGTGTGTGTATATTATTACCTTGTCCTTTTTTGTTTTGTTCGGCATCGCACTCATATGTCCGACCCAAGCCTCAGACTGAGAGCCCACTCCCCGACTGGAGCCTTACACACACACTTTCCCCCTCATATCTCCTCTGATAGGCGGCTCGTGTTCACCTCGGACTGTCACTGTCACTGCGCCGATCTGTCAAACATCTCCACACACCCAGTAACAAATCACACACAAGCCAATATCGCAATCATCAGACAACGATTTGGTTCCCTGTGGCTAGAACAAAGTTTTAATTTCCCTCTTTGATAGTGCTTGTTCATGGTTTAACCTTTTTGCTTAAAGTGGAACTGTACGTTTTTCTCTCTCTAGTAACTTAGCTCTTTCTAATTGTCATTCTCAAGACAAATTTAAGGTTAATGCATCTGCTACATCCCACTTTGGTATTTATATTACACAGCATTCGATTACATTACATTTATTTATATTACACTGATTTACAGCACCAGGGTCCCAGGTTCAAACCTGAGCTCAGTTTACTGTCTGGGTGGCGTTGTTTCTCTGCATGGGGGTTCCCCTAGGTTCTCAGGTTTTCCTCCCATCTCCCAAAAGACATACCAGTGGGTGATTTGGTGACCTGAGCCCTAATTGTGTGTGTGTGTGTGGTCCCCCAGAGTCTCATTCAGGTTGTGTTCATGTATCATGCCCAATGTTCCCGCGATAAGCTCCAGATATACCTCGTGATCCTCGCCTTAAAAAAAAAAGTTGTAGGTGCCAGGGTAGCTTGGTGGTTTAGGTGTTGGACTGCTGATTAGGGGATCCTCGGTTCAAGCCACGACGCTGTCAGGCTGCCACTGTTAGATCCTTGAGCTGGATACGATCGGGCATTGAGCTGGCAACCCAACCCCATTAGTAACTGCCACAGAAAGGATGAATATACTGTATCTCCAGAGAGGGGAGTATCCTTCATCCGATGTGTCAGATGGAACATAAACACGCTGGCATGTTGGATTAGTGGTTAGCATTGTTACCTTGCATCTATATGGTCTGGGTTTGAATTACACCTCGGGTCTGTGTGCATGGAGCTTGCATGTTTTCCCCGTGCTTAGTGGGTTCTCTCTGCGTACTCCGGTTTCCTTCCACCGTCCACAGACATGCAGATTAGGCAGGGTAATTGGCACTCCCAAATGAGTGCGTGTGTGTCGAAAGACATGCAGATTAGGTTAATAGGCACTCCCAAATTGACTGTAGTGTGTGTGTGTGTCCTGTGATGGATTAGCACCCTTTCCATGGTGCACCACGCCCCGTGTCTTAAGTCTTGTAGGATAGGCTCCAGGTTCCCTGCGGCCCTGCACAGGATAAGTGGTATAAAAGATGAATGATCACACATCATCATACCTGCTGGTAGGTTGCCTCCCCAGACAAGTGTTTTTATATGCTTTAACCCTAACCCTTACATCAATCCTTGTAATACTGGGCATGAAATGAAAATCTACCATGGTTGGGTTGTAATTATTTTATGGTTTTAATAAAACATTTAAACTACACAACATTTAATTTTGTAATCAATGAAATTGCGAATGTTATAAGACACTGTATATTTTTCAATTCAGTAGTAACACCCCTTTTGCACAAGGTTGAGGTCCATGATTTTTGAAATTTGGCTACAGTGGTATAAATCACATCCATTAGTTTATTCATTTATTCATTCACCTTCTATACCACTTATCCTGTACAGGGGCGCCTGTGGCCTATTCCAGGAGACTTAGGGCACAAGGTGGGGGACACCTTGGACAGGGGGTCAATCAATCGCAGAGCACACACTATGGACAATTTGGGAACGCCTATTAGACTATCTTGCATGTCTTTAGACTGAGAAGAAACCAGAATACACAGAGGAAACATTTTTAATTGTTTTTCAGTTGTTAGCCCTTTATTTGGTCACTATTAATAACTATTATTGCTCTGATTCATGCTTTATCTTAAGATGAAGGGGGAAAAGTATGTGTTCTGGTGCCATCTGCTGTTTAAAATAAGAACTGAAGAAGCATTTGAGGACCTGACATGGATATTGCCCATCTTTATTTATGGTTTGATGTGGCATGTACTCACGTGTTAGTTTTAGTTTGTTTTTGAAGATTATACATGCATCTCTCAGTTGATTATCAGATTTATTTTCTACATAAGCAGACTTTGTCATGTAGAATGAACTCCACATAACCCATCTGTTAGACAGCATGTGTCACCCCCCCTCCAGTCTTAGCCTCAGATGCTCTGCCCACAGCACAACACATCTCACCTCCAGCATGGCTCAAGACCAAATCCCACTCAACCCCATCATCTATTAATGGAAATAGACCATCATTGGACCAGTTATCACAGCAATAAAACATGGCATTGCCATAATGAGCTGCATTTATGTACCTGGAATGCAGTTCCTTGCTCAACTATTCCATTAGTCAAGGCAGCTGTCTGCACTATTTTAAATGAAAGACAAAGTCAATCGCTTACTTTAAATCAAATTTATTTTGGACTTTTAACAACAAAGTTACAGTGTTAGAGACACTTTATTACACTTGCCAAAAAAAAAGACTGTGTGGAATGTAAATAAATATAAAAATGCATACAACCTATTACAAATAAAAGCAAAACAGGGAAAAAACAGAACAGGTGCACGTAAATCAACAATCCTGATAACAGAACAGTCAGGAAAAGGGCAAGAACATCAGGAACAAAAATCAGTATCGATCCAAAGTGGGCTTAATTAGCACCCAGGCACCTGGCCAGGTACAGCTCCATAACTAAGTAGCAGTCTCCAACATAACTGTTTCATACTTGAGTGTTCCATGTGACCATCATTCACTTATTCTTTAAACACTGATCTACATTTTCAGGCACAGGTTGGATCTAAGAGTTTGCAATTCTTACATTTAGACAATCAGTCTCTGGAAAACTATGCCCTTATTTTTAGATACAGTCTTACTGAAGAATACATGCATCTTTTAGCACATGGGAACTCATGCAGTCACATTTCTATTAACTGTCACAAATTATACAACTGCAGCCGCCCTGGTGCAATCTCAAGCCCACCCGTTTAAACCTGTACAATTTATACAGAACTATGAGCTGAAAGCAGTTTTAATCAACCTCCTCCATGCGAGATGTGTCATCGTCCCCTTCCAAGGGGGGCATGTCCTCAATCGGAGCAGAGCTGGGCTCTTCGGTTGACAGGTCATCCTCATCAATTCCTAAAACAGAGGGAAAACAGAAATGTCCGGAGGCTTAAATACACATACATTATATATTCTCATTTTTAAATAAGCTTGGTTAGGTAAAGTTTGCTGGACCAAGCTTATGTATTTGACATGCTGTACTCTTACCCAAGCCCAGCTTGATCATCCTATAGATGCGGTTTGAGTGTGTTTGAGGATCATCAAGAGTGAAGCCTGATGAAAGCAGTGCAGTCTCGAATAGCAAGATGACCAGATCCTTTACAGACTTGTCATTCTTGTCAGCCTCTGCTTTTTGCCGCAAGGTTTCAATGATTGGGTGATCTGGGTTGATCTCTAGATGCTTTTTGGCAGCCATGTAGCCCATGGTGGAGTTGTCTCTCAGCGCCTGGGCTTTCATGATCCTTTCCATGTTGGCCGTCCAACCATATGTACTAGTCACAATACAGCAAGGGGAGGCTACCAGGCGGTTGGAGACAGTAACCTGGAAGAAAAATAAATTAATCCATTAAAAGAGATCTACTAATTCAAGTGCTGGTGGAAAAAAAATGCATCACTGAACTGGACAAATTTGCATTTTTTTTTACCTTCTCGACCTTCTTTTCAAGGATGTCCTTCATGATCTTGCACAGATTCTCAAACTGTGCCTTCTTCTCCTCCTGCTTTTTCTTTTCCTCCTCATCCTCAGGCAGTTCCAGACCTTCCTTGGTAACTGACACCAGGTTCTTGCCCTCAAATTCCTTTAGCTGCTGAACACAGTATTCATCTATGGGCTCAATCATGTATATCACCTCAAGGCCAGCTTTGCGCAAGCGTTCCACAAAAGCAGAGTTGGCCACCTGTTCTTTGGTCTCACCTGCAAACATTTAACAATGGGCTTTAAAACAAAGCTTTAAACATCGTAAACATACATTCCTGATTCAAAACTAAATTATATTTACAGTGTTCCTGCTAGAGTCCTTACCAGTAATGTAGTAGATATGCTTCTGGGTGTCCTTCATGCGGGTGACGTAATCTTTAAGGGACACCATCTCATCCCCGGAGGCCGAGGTGTAGTAGCGCAGCAGCTCAGACAGTTTCTTTCTATTCTGAGAGTCTTCATGAATACCAAGCTGTTGGATAGTGGATACACAAACATTATTTAAAAAATTTAAAAAGCAAAAAAAAAAATGACAAGCAGTTTGCAGTGTATTTGAAGCCTGCATGAGCGCTAATCAGCTTTGGGCAGGTTTACAGGATCAAACCAGGAAACAGATGGCAATCAGATGACATGCAATGAATGGGGCATATGGTAGCCTTCTCCAATTACAGTTCTAAAGAATATGAGCAGTGTTTTTTTCCCAATCACCATCAGATCTAATGAAAAATTTCCTGTATTGATGCTCTGAAACTGGAATTTCACAATTAAAAATAACAGCCCTGAAGGCCTTTAACACAGGAGTTTACTACAGGCCAATATAAAGTTTCATGCAATTTTTTACTATGGGCCTAAATGACTTTAAAGGGGCAACTATTTATTCAATTCAATTTTTAGTTATATAGCACTTTAACAAGTGGTGATTGTTACAAAGCAGCTATTTACAACAATTGAATATATCATCACTTAATGCTTGAAAAAGAAACTGAATTGCTTAACTCCAGCAACACACCTTGATATTCTTGGAGAACTGTTCATAATACTTCTTGTAGTTGTCCTTGTCTTCAGAAAGTTCAGTGAAGAGCTCAAGGCACTTCTTTACGAGGTTCTTTCGAATGACTTTAAGGATCTTACTCTGTTGCAGCATCTCTCTGGAGATGTTTAGAGGCAAGTCCTCAGAGTCTACTACACCCTTGATGAAGTCTAAAGAGAATATTAAATATAAACATTAAAAACATAAAGCAATAAATGCATTCATATCTATAATTCCTACTTTTATAGGCTGTATTAGAGGCATTTAATAGAATGTGTGTACAATTTGTTAGATATCACCCATTAACTTACTGAGATACTCTGGAATGAGTTCATCACAGTTGTCCATGATGAAGACTCTGCGCACATAGAGCTTAATGTTGTTCTTCTTTTTCTTGTTCTCAAAAAGATCAAAAGGGGCTCTGCGAGGTACAAAGAGCAGGGCACGAAACTCCAGCTGCCCTTCAACTGAAAAATGCTACAAGAACAAGCAGAAGTTAGTGCTGAGATGTGATGAGTTTATAAATTAGTAGTTATAACACTCATCCCATGGCACTCAGAGATGGTTTAAGAACTTACCTTAACAGCAAGGTGATCCTCCCAATCATTTGTGAGGCTTTTGTAGAATTCTCCATACTCTTCATTAGTGATGTCATCAGGGTTGCGGGTCCACAATGGCTTTGTCTTATTGAGCTCTTCCTGATCAATATACTTCTCCTTGATTTTCTTTTTCTTCTTCTTATCAGTACTTTTGTCATGGTCCTCATCATCTGAACCAACATCTTCAATCTCTGGCTTATCCTCATCCTTCTCTCCTTCCTCCTCATTTTTATCCTTTTCTTTCTCTTCCTCAGCCTCATCATCACTCACCTCCTTGTCACGTTCTTTCTCCACCTGCGCATTACGAAAACAAATTAAGGTTAACCCCTAGAAAACTTAATAGATTTACACAACACAAAAGCCAATATATTAAATATACTGTAGTTTAAATATTACTTTCAATTACAATAGCTACTTACATATAACGTGATGGGATAGCCAATGAACTGAGAGTGCTTCTTTACGATCTCCTTAATACGCCTCTCCTCAATGTATTCAGTCTGATCCTCCTTCAAATGCAGAATTACTTTTGTGCCACGGTTAATTGGTTCAGCTATAGAAACATGGATATTTATTTAATGATTGCACAAAAATCTAAGACAGTAATCATATTTATATGACAAACTTTATCACACTTATAATCTTTTTGTTTTTGTTACAACATAAAATGCTAAACATATCAATCATTCCTTAAATACTAGAAATAAAAGTTTCTTAAGACAAACACTTAATGTTGTTTTCTTTTTTGTTACAGAACAAACTTTTAACAGTTAAAACAAATTGTACAACTAAAGTAAAGTGTTACTTACAGTTGTCCACCTTCACAGTGAATGAGCCGCCAGCGGAGGATTCCCATGCATACTGCTCATCATCGTTGTGTTTGGTGATAACGGTGACTTTCTCAGCTACCAGGTAGGCAGAGTAGAAACCCACGCCAAACTGACCAATCATAGAGATGTCAGCTCCAGCCTGCAGAGCCTCCATGAATGCCTTGGTTCCAGATTTGGCGATGGTTCCCAAGTTGTTGATAAGGTCAGCTTTAGTCATCCCAATGCCAGTGTCAATGATGGTCAGTGTGCGATCCTCTTTGTTGGGAATGATTTCGATCTTCAGGTCTTTTCCAGAATCAAGCTTACTTGGATCTGTCAGACTCTCATATCGGATTTTGTCCAATGCCTAAATTAAAATAAAACAACGAGAAAATTTTCATATAAAATTATGTCTATAGTTTTGTTATCATTTAGTTTCAAGACCATAGAGTACATCTGCTTTTTTTTTTCATGCAACTTTGTATTTCTTATTGCTTACATCGGAGGAGTTGGAGATCAGCTCCCTGAGGAAGATTTCTTTGTTTGAGTAGAATGTGTTGATGATCAGTGACATCAGCTGGGCAATTTCTGCCTGGAATGCAAAGGTCTCTGCCTCCTCCTCCATTGGCTGGTCATGTGCTTCGGGCATCTGTACGAGACAGGATGATCACTGAGATGTAATACAACACTAAACCCAAATCCAAGGGTCAATGGAAGTGTTTGAGCAACTGCCCAACAGGAAGTAAAACCATTCTGTTTTTTAATGACACAACCAGATGTTTACCCAAAAGCTCCACCATACCCCTAATGCTGATGTGGTAATCAAATTAACATATATTATCACCTCACAGTAATAGTAAAAGTTGATGACGATGCTGCCTACTGTTACATATGGCGAGGAAAGCCTGTGACATGCTCACAAGGCTACCTACTGTTACATTCTATAAAATGCCTGTGACAAATGGTTGTGACAAACCACCGGCCACAGAAACCGAATTTCTGCTTTTTTTATAGAAGATTTAAGCTAAGACCATAAACATAACATGCTTTATTTTCAATCATGTTACTAGAAAGCAAAATGCACTGTTTGTGCAGAGACAAAATGTTACATGTATATAATTAGGGATAAGTGTTGTGTTTGTGCTTTAACAGAAGCCACGAATCCTATTACATACTCATCAGTTTAATCATTTGGTTCGATGTCAAACAGTTAATATAATATCCTAGTAAAGCTGAAGGTATTAGGTTTTCATGTGTATAGATTAACTTCCAGAACAATCCACGACCACAGGTCTTGCCTGGTGCAGCGGTGCGCACGCGCCCCCTACCGGCTGCCGCGATCAACTACATCCTTCTAGAAAGCTCCACAGTCTCACGCCATGAGCCGCACCGGGCACATGGAGCACATCTTTCAACAAGGACTACATGGAACATAAGTAACTCGGCGGTTATTTCACCCGAGCGGACTAACTTAAGTTATACGCCCGGTGAAGCATTAGTCAGACTTATCAAGTTAAATGACACAATTTTGAAGTTAAGTGTATTCTGTCAATAGTTAAGTTATTTAAGCAGGCGATTATCGTTGTTTTGTAGGTGAACTTGGTTAGTAGTCAGGTTAAAAACTATTAAAACTAACTTTTAAATATGACACATAAATATTAACAGACACACGGAGCATTGTTTCCCGATTACAAATGGACAGCTTTGTTTTGACACAAAGCTCAAGATGTTGTTTACCTTCACCTTGTTTTCCACCCTTAAGGAAGGGAGTTTCATATCCCTATGGTAAAATGATTTTTTTCTCCCAATCTAGCAAACCATCTGTCAGACCGGCTAGCTAACTAGCTCCACCTCTTAACACCTCAGGACATAAACGTTAAACTGATTCTATTTTAAGAACGTATAAAATGTTGTCTCGAACTCACAAGTACATTTTTACGCTACGTCCTGGTTATGACATTGATGTGTTAAAGTTAACCGAATTAATAGTATGTATGCCGTAAAGATGCTCAGTGCCCTACCTTGACCGTTAAGGATCTCTTAATGTGGAACGCTGAGGACTTTTATCGCAACTGCTTTCGAAGCCTGTCGGAAAGGACGAGTGTGCACTGAGGAGGAGCAGCGCGCGCGGCTTTATATAGAGCGCTTCCACCGAGTGTTCGAGAACGGGCCTGCTCGAGAAACATCTCGAATCTTCGCGGCGCGCTTTGTTGCGCGCTAGGCGGGTCTTACCGACTTGTCAGTCATCAGCAGAGGTTCTGGAAATCTAAATTGCAGTAGTTTATGCATCCTAATTGATGTACAGTTTGGGAATAATAACGAAAGGCTAAATTTTGAAATCTGAATACTTTCATTTTTCACGAGGAACAACATCACTCTGGACAGCCATTTCATTGCTTTATAAATAATATTTTATTAAAAATATTAAGTTCCATATTTCTTTCATTAAAAAAAACTTTTAAACTTAAAAACAGCAGAAATTTCACATTTCTCATGACTAAATCAAAAATAAAAATAAAACACTACATTTCAAAGGAAAAAAATAATTAAATAGGCTAGTTACAAACTGATCCTCCATAAAGCCTTTACTTGTTACAAAGCTGACAAAAACTGCCATAAGAATGTATTTCCAGATAAATGCATTTACATTTTATTTTTCTACAGTACATATAAGCTTGAAACCTTAGTCAACTTCCTCCATCCGCGACGTGTCGTCATCACCCTCCAGAACTGGCATGTCTTCCTCACTAGGCTGAACGATATCCTCCACCGCTGAATCATCGTCATCAATGCCTAGGGCGAAAGATGCGTATTAGAAAATCTACTTATTATTTTACATTTCTAAGCACCAATCAAGTATAATAACTCACCTAGACCAAGTTTGATCATCCTGTAAATACGGTTAGCATGTGTCTGTGGGTCCTCCAGGGTGAATCCGGAAGACAGCAAAGCAGTCTCAAACAGTAGTATCACAAGGTCTTTCACAGCTTTGTCATTCTTGTCAGCCTCTGCCTTCTCTCTTAGAGTCTCGATAATCGGGTGCAAAGGGTTGATCTCCAGGTGCTTCTTGGCCGTCATGTAGCCCATAGTAGAATTGTCCCTCAAGGCCTGAGACTTCATGATCCTCTCCATGTTGGCTGTCCAGCCATATGTACTGGTCACAATGCAGCAGGGGGAGGCAACAAGGCGGTTGGACACAACAACCTTATTAGGAGGGATAAGGAAGCATGATTAAAAATGTTGAATAATGAGCACTATATTTGAATATCCTTTATAATCACAGTGTTCTGTTTTTACCTTTTCAATCTTTTTATCTAAAATATCCTTCATGATCTTGCAAAGGCTCTCAAATTTGGATTTAAGCTCTTCCTGCTTTTTCTTTTCTTCTTCATCCTCAGGCAGCTCCAGACCCTCCTTGGTCACTGACACCAAGGTTTTGCCATCATATTCTTTTAGCTGCTGAACACAGTACTCATCAATGGGTTCAATCATGTAGATCACCTCCAAGCCAGCTTTGCGCAACCGTTCAACAAAGGCTGAGTTGGCCACTTGTTCCTTTGTCTCACCTTTGGGAAGTGGGAAAAGATGCTTTAATTAAGTTATATTTAAGATAGTGTTAATGTGTTATATACCTAAATCACAGTCTGGTACTAACCAGTGATGTAATAGATGTGCTTCTGGTTCTCCTTCATTCGAGAGGCATAGTCCTTGAGAGACACCATCTCATCTGCAGAGTTAGAGGTATAGTATCGCAAAAGCTCTGAGAGCTTCTTGCGGTTCTGAGAGTCTTCATGGATACCAAGCTAAAAATGTGAACAGAACAGAAATGTTTTAATTTTTTAAATGTAATATATATAGGCCTATGGTAATAAAAATACATTTACTTAGAAGTATTGTAAATCTACCTTGATATTTTTGGAAAACTGCTCATAGAACTTCTTGTAGTTGTCCTTGTCCTCAGAGATTTCGGTGAAGAGCTCAAGGCACTTCTTGACCAGGTTCTTTCGGATGACTTTAAGAATCTTGCTCTGTTGCAGCATCTCTCTGGAAATGTTTAGGGGCAGATCCTCAGAGTCTACCACACCCTTGATGAAGTCTAAATAGAACATTTTTAAAGATACAAGTTAAAAATGTAAAGTAATGTAAAGTGCATATCTATAATTCATAATATCTATAATTCATACTTTTATAGGGTGCCTTAAAAATCATTAAATAGTATGCTTGTAAAATTCATTAGATACCCACACCCTTCTCCAAATCAAATTTAATAAAAAGTATGTTATTAAATGGGCCATTCTACCATCTTACTGTATTTTTCTATTAAGATCTAATTGTGACAAAAATCACAAAAAAAAGTGATATTTTGGCACACTTACTGAGATACTCAGGTATTAGCTCTTCGCAGTTATCCATAATAAAGACTCTGCGCACATAGAGCTTGATGTTGTTTCTTTTCTTCTTATTCTCAAAGAGGTCAAAAGCTGCTCTTCTTGGGACAAACAGCAAAGCACGGAACTCCAGTTGGCCCTCTACTGAGAAGTGCTATATACATATTTATATATAAAAATTGGTCAGATATATTGAGCATATACATTTTTTTTTATTGTTTTTATTTATTAATATTAACTAACCTTGACTGCAAGGTGATCTTCCCAGTCATTAGTAAGGCTCTTGTAGAACTCTCCATATTCCTCATTGGTGATGTCATCAGGATTACGAGTCCAGATAGGTTTGGTCTTGTTTAGCTCCTGAGCATCAGTGTACTTTTCCTTGATCTTTTTCTTCCTTTTGTTTTTGCCATCCTTGCTGTCCTCATCCTCATCAGCTCCTACATCCTCAATATTTGGTTTATCCTTGTCATCACCAGCTGGAACTTCCTCCTCCTGCTCTCCTTCTTCCAGATCAACTTCCTTTTCTCTCTGTTTCTCAATCTACGAAAATATGATTAGAACAATCCATATTAAATCTTAACATTTAATATTAAATGTTAAATTTAAAGAGGGGGAAAGAAATAAAGAGCATTATGGCATTATAGTATACTTACAAACAGAGTGATTGGGTAGCCGATGAACTGAGAGTGCTTTTTCACAACCTCCTTGATACGTTTCTCCTCTGTATATTCTGACTGGTCCTCTTTCAGATGAAGAATCACCTTTGTGCCACGACCCAGTGGTGCACCTGTAAATAAGAAAAAAGTCATAAATAAAATAAGCGGCCATTTTAGATTGATATATACAAAGATAGATATTTTGTAAAAAAAAATCTTACCATTATCAGGCTTCACTGTAAAGGAGCCCCCTGCAGCTGATTCCCAGACATACTGCTCATCATCGTTGTGTTTGGTAATAACAGTGACTTTCTCAGCTACCAGGTAGGCAGAGTAGAAACCCACGCCAAACTGACCAATCATAGAGATGTCAGCTCCAGCCTGCAGAGCCTCCATGAATGCCTTGGTTCCAGATTTGGCGATGGTTCCTAAGTTATTGATGAGATCAGCTTTAGTCATGCCAATGCCAGTGTCGATGATGGTCAGTGTGCGATCCTTCTGGTCAGGAATGATGTCAATCTTTAGATCCTTGCAGGAATCAAGTTTGCTTGGATCTGTTAAACTCTCATATCTGATCTTGTCCAAAGCCTGCAAATATGACATAAACCAAAATTATTATCAATTTAGACAACCTTGTGTTTCATTTACTAACCTTTCTGTCCTCCTTAAATTTAATATGAGTGTTAACTTACATCAGAAGAGTTAGAGATAAGTTCTCTGAGAAATATTTCCTTGTTAGAATAGAAAGTGTTGATGATCAGAGACATCAGCTGAGCAATTTCTGCCTGAAAGGCAAAAGTCTCCACTTCCTCTTCCATCATGGGTTGTGCAGCTTTCTCAGGCATCTATGTGAATTTATGGAAAAAATAATAAAAAGAATATAAAAATATATCAATTATTTATGTAATTCAGGTATTATTTTAAATAATAATAATAATAATAAGTTTTAAATATACATTTATCTTCTTTTAATTACTCTTTTCTAATAATAATATAAAATGCTATAATTTTGATATCATATTCGTAACAGTAACACATTTATAATATCGAAAGGCATAGACACTAATGTCTTTTTTGCAAAATCTGTGAATAATCTTATAAATAATAATATTATTATTATTTGATTTTTCTTATTTATATTTTTGTTTTTTTTTATTTAAGAATGACTGCTATTTTAATCTTAAATAATTTCCTTGTAATTCTAAAAGGGAAAGAGGCTAATGAGATGTAAGGCAGCTGCTGTAATAATTCCTTTGGAAACGTGACACCAACTGGCATGTAACACCTGTGAATAGGGGCGAAATGTTCAAAGTTTCTTTATATGGATATAAAAAGTATTAATTATGTAAATTACCACGTCTGTTGAGTTATTACTTGAGGCTGCAATTCAATCCGTCTATTCTGGCTTATACACATTTTATAGTTGGTGGACTTTCAACTACTGGCTGCAGCTGCCAGGCAGCCATATTGCCATATGGCCTGTGCCATGTGCTTGCTGCCTGACCTTTCTCATTTCATAATTAAAGTTAGAAACCTTGCATCACCATTGCATTCAAAACACAGAAAGCATTGCAATAATACCAAATAGATTATAGCTTTTTAGCAAAGATTTAATCTGAAAATCCCTGAAATCTATGAAGTATCAATAATAATGTTTAATCTTAAAAATTACATTAGACAGGTCAATTTAAAGTACTGAAAATACATCATTTATACAATTATATGCACAAAGTTTTGTTCCTGATAAATTTATCAATGTTTTACATTATTAATTTTTTAAATGATTTACTTTTCATTCCCATTGTCACCCATATTGTGACTTCTAGTGTAACTTTAAAATCCCAGTATAGGTCTTCAGTTAGTTTTAGCATCTTACCTTTTCAAAGGTCTTCTATGTGAACAGATCTATAAATCTTCTTGTGTATGGAGGTATACTCCGCTTGTGGTGAATCGTCTAGTGTCTTGTCAGTTGCGTGCTCTCTCTTGAGTGCTATCTACCGATCTGTAGGCCTGGTGCAGTCTTTTTATACTTTTAGGACACGTTTCTTGAAACTTCCATCCCGAAAGTTCCAGAAGGAATACCCCTACGGTAGATAGGGAAGGCACCAACAGGTTTAGGGCGGTCTCTGCCCATACACCATGTGTCCTTTTAGGGTCAAGCAGATACAGGAGGTGTCTGTCAGTCATACCAAGCACCTTCCTGACAGTCAGTGGCACATGGGCCTGTCAGTATCACAGCTGTGGGTAGAGTTTGCTTCGCACAAGTAGATTGCCCTCATTGTTAGCTAAATGTCTTTAATCTTGATTCAGTTGTCACTTGTACTTATGTATTTATTAAAAGAATTAAGCATTCTGCTGTTTCCACAAGGCTTGCACTAAATTTATAAGAGAATTATCTCATACATTGACCAGCAAAATATTTTTTGGGTAACAATTATCATTCAGTATGGTGGACAAGAAAAGTGCTGGAGCTTTGGTGGAAATTAATAAATAAGAAAAAATACTGTAATGATATTATTAATATCATTGTTGGATGAAAGTAGTATCATTCCTTAATTTATTCATTCATTCATTTTCTTTACTGAAGCCTAGCGCCTACCCCAGGAGACTTCATGTCTGATGTGGGATACACCCTGCACACCCTGGTGCTAATCCAACTCCGGGCACACATGCACACACATTAACACACTACGGTCAATTTGGAAGCACCAATTAACCTACTCTGCATGTCTTTGGACTGTGGAAGAAAACCAGATTACCCAGAGACAGGAAACTCACCAAGCATGAGAACATGCAAACACCATGCACACAGATCTGAAGTGGAAAAATAAGTACTGTACCAGTAAAATAAAAAGAAAGCAATTTGATTTACTTTTCATTCCCATTGTCACTCATATTGTGACTTCAGTGTTAAGCTTGTAGCTTATTGCTGACATTTGAAAAGCCTAGACCAAGGATGTTCAGTTCAAAGCGACCACTCCCTGTCTAATGAAGAAAGGTTTGACACACTCTTTTCAGTTTAGAGCTTCTTGGACCAATCAAATATAGGATATTGAATTGGGATGAAGAAGTTTGTGGTCCTTTATTAATATGACAAGCTTAGTTTATGTGTGAGAATGAATGTACTGTACATGGCAGTTACAAGATGAGTGCAGCAAAGGGCATTGGTGCTCTGTAGGTTTCGTGCCTACCATACCGTGGCAACCTCTTGGCAGGAGCAGCCGAAACAGTGTAACAACAATAAATACAATCATAAGTGAATTAACTTATGATTAAAGTAATTGATATGATTAATTAATTTATCTGAGTCACACATTAAATAAAATGAACCACATCACACGTTTATTTTGTTTATTAATTGCTTATATATAGTTGTTTGCTTCAATTTATTTATTTTTTGACATGGTATACAAATAAAATAAACAAAAGATAGCTAATATCTAATTCTTTATAAAACATTAAGGGTTTCCTGTGTTGTAACACGAATATACATCGTAATGTCATGTAATGTAACATTGTAAACACCGGTGTGTTTTTATTCTTTTCGGTTCCAGAACAGTCCTGATCAGTGAATGGGTTTCTTCACGCATGCGCAGAACGACTTCCTTAATGCCAGAGGACTGCTCGGTCATGTTTTATTACGCAAACTGGATATCGGCGTTTCCAGAATTTTTTACACTCTCTAAAGTTCAAGCAGAGTTAGAAATCTCAATGCGGAACGTTGAGTAACCTGTGAGGTCCGTGCTATCGGCTGGCACACAGACTGTATATCGGATTTGCACAGCATTTAGTCTAATAGTTGCTTAATTATGTTTGTCTATAAGCGGTGACTTTTTTTTTTTTTTTTACCTGAAAACATTTCAACTACTGCAAAAATCACTGCGCCTATTACACACACACACACACACACATATATTATAATAGGCATGTACGTTTTGCAGGCAAAATCAAGGATCAAACGTACACCACAGCACACGCGAGAAAAAAACTGTTGTTACTGAGAGAAAGTGCGCATGCGCGACCCAGCAGGCACACGGCCACTTGAGGAGGATTTAAACCGAAGTAAAAACAAAATATTTCTAGATGGAGCCTTAAGTTTTTTTGATCCAATAAAGAAATTAAACATATGTTTTATTATATACTTTTAGACAGATGTGCACAACCGAGTATCTACAAATTATTATTTTATCGAGCCACCACTTTTTTATTCATATCAAATGTTATTAAATTATACAGATTAAATTAAAGAAAAAATTGGTTGTTATGTAACAACCTCAGCAGCTTCCTCGTATTTTCCAAAAACTTAACATTTAGCTTCACCAGTATATTAATCACCAGCCTGTTCATCTGTCATCATCTGGCTGCACCTGTTTCTAGAAAACAAACAAGCAATATAACCAACGACATTAATCTGAAACTACTCAGGTACAGGGACTGGATTGAAAATTACAGCCAAAACTTGCCAAAAAATTAAATGCAAAAAGTCTTTAAAATAAATAAATAAATTAATTAATTAATACATACTGTCACCTTGGAAGCAAAATATAAAGGAATGAGGGTAGGCTCATGACTTTTGCAAAGTGCAAAAAAAGTATACTTTTATTTATACATATGATGTACTACTGTAACACAAAAAGTACCAACATAATCCATGTCAATTAGCACATACATAAAAAAAAAAATCTTTCCAAAGAAGTAAAACATTAACAAATAAACTGATCAACTTTTGGTCTCTCAACTTAACCTATGATGCATGAAAGTGGCTTCTTTAGAGTATGCTATATCATTTTCTCCTCCTCATGCATATAAACAACATTTTGAATTATTTTTTTCAATTTAAAGTTTTTATTATTATTATTATTATTATTATTATTAATGTCAAGAAAGCTTAGACAAGGTGAAAACTAGCTCCTGCTAGTTTTTATCTGTCATACGTTCTCTTTATTTATTGCTTTGCTTCAGTTCAACTGCTTTGTATATCATGGTAACTGTGCATCTTTTTGTGATTTGTCTCTATTTTACGGTATACAAATAAAATAAAAAGAAGACGTGATAGCTAATACCTAATTCTTAGTAAAAAAAAAAAAGAAAAAACACGAAAAAACATGGTAATGAAATGTAAGGTAACTAATTTATCACATCAAATGTTTATTTCCTTTAAACCGCACACCCCGGTGTGTGTCCCTTCCTTGACGCTCTAGAACAGTCTAGAACGTGGAGAAGTTTCCATTTCACGTATGCGCAGCACGACTTGATCGCTGCCAGAAGACTGGTCGATCATGTTTCCTTTCGTAAACTAAAACTTCCAGAACTTCTACACTCTAATGTTCTCGCGGTGTTTCTGGAATTCTCGATGAAGAACGCGGGGGATCTTGAGGTTTTCCAGCTGAGTGACTGACACAGCATGTAGTTTCTCTTTATTTATGCATAACTGTACATAATATATTTCGGGGGTTTTCCATTCATCTAATCTACTCCAAGAAGCTCGTCAGCACGTCCACCTATAAAAACATCATAAAGAAGCACCGTACGATTTGCAGAAAACAACTCTCAGGACTGAGGACTCAAACCTACAAGTAGTCTCACGTGAGAAAACGAGAGTAAATTAATTATATTTACTCTGACAGGACAGATGCTTTGTATTGTAGAAAGTTACGGCTTAGTATGGCATATTACAAAAAAAAAAAAAAAATTTTACTTGTATTAGTCAATAAAAGCTTATTATGTGGCCACTATGAGAAACAGTGCCTGCATCTGGAACACATTTTTATTCTGTTAATACAATTCTGATCAATAGATCAACATGAATATACAAAGATTTTTCAATGGCTATATTACAGTAAATTATAATTAATGAATAACATACAGTATATACTGTATTTTAATAGCTTTTTCCTGAGTAATGTCACTGTTTGGACAAATGGCTTAGTTTAGCTTAAGACTTTCTTTATGTGAATATGAAAAGTTCCAATTAGAATAAAAAGTTGTATGAAAAAGGAGAATCCACTGGCACCCTTAAAAATAGTTTTTTTCCCCCAGAGAAGTCAATTTGTATAGAAGATCCACACTGTAAAACAATGCTAAACGCATGCAAAATATGCAATAATCACCTTTAAATAATTAATATTTAGATGTGTCTGTTCCTTTTGTTCTGTAAAGGCTTCATAATGGCTCTAATTTTAGGTTCTGTTAATTGGTGATTTTTGAGGCTGGCGACTCTTAAATTCTCCTCTGCAGGTAGGTAGTTTTGGTCTTGCTTTCCCAGGATGGTCTTCATGAGAGCCAGTTTCATCATGGAGCTTGATGGGTTTTGCAAATGCTCTTGACAATACTGTTCTTGCAAAAACAATTTCAGAACAGCTGATCTTAAAATAACATTAGTTGAATAACTAAGGATAAACATACATAAAGTGTCTAAAGCAGTGGAAAATGCATTCTATGTAACCAATGATAAACAGTAGTTTTTAATTCAGTCTTTAGGTCATTAAGAGTGTGCAAGTGTTGTAAGTCAGATTCCTTTGCATGCACAATCAACATTGTAAATGTTTTCAGACTGTGGGTTATTTTGTTGAATTAATGCAAAGAAAGCTTAAACCAAGTGAAATGGGCTAAAATTTCATCTGTCATTCTTTTTCTTCATTTATTGCCTTGCTTCTGTTTAAAAGCTTTATATATTTGTATTATCGAAACATTCTTTTATTGTATTGCCTCTATTTATGTTGTTGACACAAATAAAATGTAATAAGTAAAGTTATAATTATGTCTAACGAGAGATAAAAATAAACAAATAAATAAATCATTAAAGGTTTGTTCACCTGTCCACCTGGGGGAACCCTTATATTTTTATAGTTCATATACCTGTAGATGACCATCAAATACTACATGCTTAACGTTAGGATTCATTATATGGCAGTAGATGGCAGTAGTACTCCTC
This sequence comes from Heterobranchus longifilis, assembly GCA_028570985.1. Classification (NCBI taxonomy): domain Eukaryota; kingdom Metazoa; phylum Chordata; class Actinopteri; order Siluriformes; family Clariidae; genus Heterobranchus; species Heterobranchus longifilis. The sequence continues at coordinate 20,483,961 of JAOVVB010000008.1, forward strand.
CCTGCAAACACACCACTACTTGATTGTATGTAAATTAAGTGCAATGCATGTAATGTGTATTAAATGCATTAATTAATTAGAAATGTGTCTCAATATGAAATACATTTTAAGGGAGGCCTAAAGTATTATTCTGTATGGAAATTAGTGGAGCCTTTATACACTACATGTAAAGACATACTTTTGCCAACTGACAAAGTATATCAGAGTTCAATGTTTACATCTCTATATATACTGTATTTGTAAAATCTTAGTATTAAGAATTGAATTGGCTTTTGTTTCCTACACTAATAGCTTGGCCAAGGGGAAAGTAGCTGTAGGCCCTCACAAAGTTTTCAAAATACAGTATATCTTAGCCGTGTGTTATTTTAATCTAGAGTAGATGTTTGAACCTCCCAAGAAAATGGATACTCCTGGTTCAGTTCATTTCATAATTCCACAATAAATTCTGCTTGGCACCCTGTCCAGGATGTATCCCTGCCTGCAATAGTGTCCAGGCCTCCGTGACCCTGTAGATAGCATTGATAAATGGGTTAATTCATGAAGGAAAGATATGGTCTGTCAGACTTGCTATGGTACATAGTTTTCTTATTAGGATATAAAAGTGTTTTATTAAACAAGAAGCATAAGAATAGTCATGATTTAACAACATACAGTACAGCACATGACACATACTACATAAAATACAGTATGCTTAAAGCCAGAGGTGACTTGTATAGACAATATAAATCTCTTTTTTTTTTTCTGTGTATGATATTTGGTGGTACATCCTTTCGGCAACAGATTCCAACCTGTCTGCCAATTTTCATGAGTTTTTGAGCATGTTAAGACCCCCAAAAAGCCCTGGATGGTGGAAGAAAAATCCTTAGAAGAACAAGAGGGCCTTCACACACTATGATGACATAGGGCTTATGTGACCATCGCTACCAGGGCGCACCACACAACCACACATGTTAAGACCTCTTAAAAAGACATCGCTGCTGATAATCACTGAATGTGGCATAAGTTTAAAGCATCGTCAAGGCTGTGTCTTTCTGGTGCGCCCGGTGGGTGATGTCGCAGGTGCTTGGGCTGATCATCGGCCCTGTGCCATCGCTAGCTGTGCTCAACATACAACCTGTGTGCCTTTTCGAGCATGTTAAAACCTCCAAAAAGCCACGGGTGCTGATGTCACTCAATGTGGGCCGGGTTATCATTATGGCGCAGGTGTTTGGGCCGATCATCATCATCGTTTGTGTAGGACGTGTAGTGTGTGTGTAGTATAAGTGTGTAGGATGTGTGCATATAGGATGTGTTGCGTGAGTGTAGAATGTGTAACGTGTGTAGTAAGTGTGTGTTGTATATGTGTTGAATGTGTAATGTGTGTGTTTGTGTGAGACTCGCAGACGTCCTAATGGCAGCAGATTCGAACCTGTGTGCCGATTTTATGAAATCATTTTAGAAAAGTGGGAATTTTATGTTTAGATCTCCAAAAAGCTCCAGATGCTCCACAAAAAGAATCCCGCTATCATGTCATTTAATGTGATGTCACACAAAGTTATTAACCACTTTTTGGAATAAGCTTAGGGCATTGTCACAGATGACCTGTTAGAGATATCAAAAATCTCTCTGCAATGTTGCCTCCTCAATGTATTGCCCCGGATGTTGGGAAAAAAATCCTTAGATGAATAAGAGGGCTGATGTCATAGTGCCTGGGGCCTCATAATCCTTAGAAGAACAAGAGGGCCCTCGCACATTTATGACATCAGCACTATTAAATATAGTAGTCATCAGTCATGTCGTCATCATGCTGATGTCATAAGATCATAGATGTTAAGAAAATGAATCATATTTGTAACAAACATAACCTTTACAATTCTAAAAAATGTAACCCGTTTTAGATGACTAAAACCAAAGGAGATTAAATCTAAAAGCAGAAAGAGCTAAATCTAAAAGCTAAATGCACAGAGAAAGGGGAGAGGAGTTTAGCATACTTCGTTCTTTTTTTCATTATATAGCGAGCTATACTCCTCATATTCACAGTCATATTGCAACTCGTTTTTTAAACTTTGAAAGAATTGACAAATGATGTAAACTTTAAAAACCTGTGTGATGTAGACTTCAGTATGAACAAAGAAAAAGCTGAAATGTTTTTTCTTTGTGAATTTTTGGGCTAACACAAAACGACATCCTACATAATTTGTTTAAAGAAATAATTGCAAATTGGACCGTGTGCGTCGCAGGTAAAACCTCCCTTTATTAACGTCCTCCACAAGCTGGAAAAAGATGCAAAACTGGGTGCCCCACAATGATTACAAAATATTAACCCATATGTATGCTAACAGACTTGAAATTAGCATCATTCAATTATTCTCTGACATGAAGTTAAGGTTCATAAATAGCACATATAGCCAGCAATACACTACAGGCAATTTGGAAATGCCAATCAGCCTACAATGCTTGTTTGGACTGGGAAAAGAAACTACAATATCCAGTGGAAGAAACCCACCAAGCATGGAGAGAAAATGCAAACTTTATGCATACCAACTGGGGGCATTATTTAAACTCACCTTGGAGATGCAAGGCGACAGTACTAACCAACGAGCCACTGTGGCGCCTGCATTAAACGGTGCGGCCCAATTTCTTACTTTTATTATTACGACACAGATGCTATCTATGCTTATTAAGACTTATCGGTTTCTAGTCACCATACGGCCATTAGCTAATTGGCTGATCAAGCGACAATGTTTACGACAACAATAGATAAGGTTCCCAAAATCCTTTATATAATTGGTGTTTGCTCCAAGGGAATGTGGCTTAAGCCAACCAATTAAAGACTGCTATTAAAATAGTGCCAGTATTGATACTATAATCAAAATAGTAGTAAAATATTTAAAGATTAAGCAACATTAACAAATCTAAAACTTTATTACCAAATCAGTAAATGTAAATCATGTTAAATGCTTGGTCATGCAGACATACAATTGCTTGTATTGGATGTAAGTATTTCCATATTCATCTAACCTGTTTTTTTTCATGGCACTTCTCATAACAACTACAGTATAAAGATAATAACTATAAAGGCAATAAATCAACAGATATTGCTGTAGCTCTCCCTGCTTGATATACCAATAAATGTAATACACATACTATTTATGACTATGATCAACAAACACTTTATTAGGACCACCTGTACAACCACTCGCTCATGCAGTTTTCTAATCAGCCAACAATGTGGCAGCAGTGCAGTACATAGGATCATGCAGATTGTGGCATGGTTGGTGGTGAAAGGTGGGCGAGTTTAAGTATTTCTGTAACTGCTTATACTATGGGATATGGGATAACTTACTCAGAATGATATTTGATGTTTGTGAGAGAACAAACATCTCTGATTGAAATGAGGCAGTTGAAGATTGAAAAAAAAATCAGTTGATATTATACAACCGTAAAGTTCAAGTGAGGCTGTGTCCACTATAGCCTCGTAGTCCTGCTCTTGGCTGACAGGTACGGAAGATACACAGACATGCAAGAAGAAAATAGACACCCATTGTTTCATGATAAAACTTATGCAACAGAATTTGTCAGACAAGTAAGGTTTAGTTCTTAATATGTACACTGTTAATACTTTGTTGACTTTCCTTTAAAGGCTTTAAAAGCAACACTGTTCCTAGGCATAGAATGAGTGGATTGTTCTTAACTACTTCTGAGGTTAAACTATTCTGCAGTATTATTATTTTTATGGTGTAAAGGTAGGTGTATTTCAGAATTTCGTCTCTGGGACAGTTTCCCCTTAGAATGATCTACACTAAATGATCTAAACTAAAAAAGTTCTAGGCATGATCAATTGGTATTACAATGGGTATTTTTTGCATACAAGTGCATCTACCTCATCATAAAACGATATATGTCCTGCATGTCTGTGTAAATATTTGGGACAATTCTGTTTTAAAGATTGGTTATTTGAGTTACCATATCTTTCCTGCCAACTCCAACAACCACGTTTTAGTGTTTTCAATCGATTCATACTCACTTTAATTAAAAAAAGGCTGTTAATTAGCCGATTAGTTAAATCAGTTAAAATTCAAATCAGTTAGTTAAAACCCGTACCCTCTTCCTTATACCTAAAGTTATATACAGTATATTACTTCTATAATGACTGTTCTTTCAATGGTGTGTTCCAGACTCTATCCAGGGTTTAAAGTCTGTGGATCCACCTTAACCCAGGCCAACTTACAGCAGTTACTTATGATGAATGAAAGTAATACATAACCATATTTGCATTAAACTATCACCCAAATTTCTTCACCAGACTTTATAAGCACAAATATATAAATGAATTACAATGGCGCAAAGTGACTATGTTGTGTCTCTCTTTATTTTACTTACCCGTAATAATCTGTGATATTAATATAGTCTGTGTTTTTTTTCTTTCATACTCAGTTTACCAGGTTAAGCATCTTTTTTCGCATTTAAATGATGGCTTGCATTTAAAAGTCCAAACTATTATTAGTGTAACTAAAAACATAATATTGTTAGGGAACATTTAATACATTGAATTTAGTGTGTTTAGAAAGTATTTTGTGTATTTGCTACTGAAAAGCATAACAAATATACGTTACAAATATTTAAAAATATACGGAGATGATTCCATATGTTGTATTAACTAAAAATATTTCTGCATTTAAAATTCATTTAAAATTTTTTGGTCACAATAAATAAATCCTTTAAGAAAGATGCATAAGAATTGGAATTATTTTTTTTTGAAGAAAAAAAAAAATTCACAAATTAAATGTGCAATTACAGCATTACTTGCAAATATTCTGTTCAAATTGTACAACATGGTCATACAATTCTGATGAACATCATCACTTATAATTAAATAAGTAAAATCCTTATTGTAAAATTAAAGAAAGAGGAAGTATCAGAAGGCAAATTAGTTACAGTTAACATGTGCTTATCAGATTGTGGCTTGTCCTGCACTCCACACTGAACCTAGTCTTATGAACCTGATATTAAGCCATTTGAGCTTTGAAATGTTGGGAGGAAGAAGAAGAAGAAGAAATCAATACCCTATGTTATTATGCTGAGTCCTAAGTAGGACTATATGTCCAGATTGTGCAGATAATCACAAATGTGGCACAAAAATCAACACTATAGAGTAAGTATTTGTAGCAAAGCATATTAAATGGAACATAATTGGCTTTCTTTTCACACTTGGCTAGAACAATGAGGACATGAGGAACTGTGGCAAGGCTCAACTGTAGCTCATGGAAATGGGACACGGTGTCTCAAAGGACTTTTTGTTGAAAGAAGAAGCTATGGGATTTAAATAGGCCAGAATTATGCACAAGTATTTGCTGTCTTGATGAGACATGAGCTGCCATGCTATCATAAAGACAAAGTCAAACCCAAGTGATAACAAAATACTTTGAGGTTTGCCTCTGTTACTGAAATTACTTTTGTCTTTCAATAGGTATATTTCAACAACTGCCTAGTAGCATGTGCATTAGCTGCTAATTGAACAATTTCACATGCACAGGTCTAGAAGCAAACTAGCAAAAGGCATTCACAAAGGTTGCAAATTGGTTTTCAACTTAAACTGCTTGTTGCTTTTCTCCTAACTACAGTTGTACACTTATTAAACATGATGAAGTTAGCACCATTGTTCTGGTATTGTGCTTTAAACAAATCACCAAACTCTAATCCCATATACCCTTTTTATTTGGAATATTTCAACAAAACAGGCAATATAAAGAAATAGTCCATTAAGAATTTGTAAAGGCTTTCATTAGAGGATGCAAAAGAAAAAACAAACCAACAAACAACCAAAAAACAAACAAACAAACAAACAAATAAACAAAAAAGGTCACTGTAAACGAAGATAGCTCTTGCAGAGTTCATGGTCCCTGATATCACCCCATCCTCCATTTTTGACATGAGGGGCTACTCCACCAGCCCCAGGCGCAGGCAGTCTCTTTGTGATGAGCAATTTTTTGGGGAACAGCTGATTTGTGCTGCTCTGAAGTATGTTTTCTATCTTTCTTTTCTGATCATTGGGCATACAAGCAGCCTTCCTATGGTGCATGCCACAATCGCCTGCATGGAAGATACGAGGAGCTTCACTCACCATGACCTTCCAGAAAGTTGGCAAACAGTTCACAGTTAAATGCTGCAGAGACCAGTCCCAGTTGTAGTCGTCGTAGGTGCAGAATGCTTCTGTACACTGGATGAGTTTTTGGTACGTCTCCCTGTCCATGGCCATGCCCATGTTGTGCTCTGTGGATTTCCAGACCTTCACCTCCACTCGGTTGGCTTTGCTGGAATAGCCGATGTGCCCGTAGCTCCCTAACGAAATGATGTCACAGTCAGTACACTGCTCCTTCTTTAGAGACGTCATCTGTTTGAGAAGATGGTAGAAGTCTGGGGCTAAGTAGTGGTCCTCTTCAATAAGAAGCACCAATCCCCTGTGATCCTTAAGCACACGGACCCTGTCCCAAACGAAATGTAATTTCCACCACCAGTGATGTTTGGTTTGGGAAAATTTGGCCTCGCGGTAATGGCCGAAGGAGTCAGGGTACTCTGCATTTATGCAGCCAAGTTTTAAGGCGTCTTTCTTAGAAATGTCTCTGGGGCAGTCCCTAGGGTCATTCCCTGGAAACTCTTGAGGATACAGTTGGATGCTAAAAGGAAAGAATATCTGAAGGACAAGGCAGAAGTCAATGGACGAAATAATGTTGTTGATCTCTGGCGACCAGAAGTCATGGCTGAATATAAGTAGGACATTCTCAATGCCTTTTGCTTTTCTTAAGCTTTCCACAAGCAGCCTCAGGTACTCTGGTCGATTGTGAACCTGAACTACTACTACTAGGTCATCCTTCTTGCGTATAGATCTGAACTGCTCTTCATTCCTCAAGGTCTGGTCAAAGTTGATTTGGAACACAAGCCCCCGATACACCAGAGTGGTATTATCCGTCACAGGCTTGGGTATAACTAGTTTTTCTGGAACCGTATCATTGACTGGTTTCCGAGTTACCGATGCTGTAACTTGGGCCAGATTACTTATGCTGCTCTTCTTAACATCTTCCACTTCCCTGGGAAAAACAGGACTCTCTCTTTTCTGTTTCCCACTACTCCAAACTGCAAATCCACAGATTACGACCACCAGAGTCAGGATCACCACTTTCCTCTTGTAGATTCGGAATCTCATGATAAGCTTTGACTCAGGGGGATAGTAAAAATAAATTGTTAAAAACCAAAATGGTAGGTTATCCAAAAATGATATGCGCTCCAGATGAATAAGCAAAGCTTCTTTTTTTTCTTCTTCTTTTTTTTGTAGAAAACTGAACTTTTATCCTAAGGTCTCTAATCTTGGAATGTTACCATTGATGGGATATCAAAGTTGCCAAGGAAAAATTCCATGAGGCATTGTGCTTAGAGGCAGGATAGTTGCAGCAAAAAATCTGTGGAGCAGAAATAACATAAACAGATATTAAAATTTCAATTATTCCAAATTTACTGTGTCAGTTTAATAACAACACATTAGCACATTAATCCAATCACTATAGAGATTACATTATAGATTTATATTAACTAATTAAACTAAATGCAATATAGCCATTAAATATGGGAAAAAATGTAAATACAAAAAAATCCAGTGTGGTTTGTTTTGAATGTTTTTAAAAAAAAATTTTCATGATACAGAATGTGTGTATATATTCCACAAAATAATATGTGTAGAACTGATTTTGTTGTCTTTACAACTCACTGCCAGTTTTCATCACTATCCTGAATCTTAATATGCAAACATTCACTGGTAATACTTATAATCAATGAAAACCAATGAAGAAGCATCTGATATACTGGAACGGGAAATAAAATTATACTGATCACTTTTACTGACTGAGAAGCCACATAATGCTGTACAAGTCAGAATTGCTGTCTCAGTCAATCTGAGATAGAAGCACATGACCAGCCCTAAGTCACATCGCCATGAACTTGTTCAAAATGCTTCGGCTGCAAAAATGCAGGAACAGTAGCCATTTATCGTCACCCGAACAATAGTGTGTAGGAAGACAAAGAAAAGCCAGAACGGGAACCCTGACCCATAACAACCGCTACTGTACATAGAGCAAGAAATTTTCCTAGGAGGCGGGATATAAACGTATTAGAGAGTGTTTAATTGGTCGAAAACGTGACTGGTACAGAATGCATCATCAAAAACATTTCTTTTAAAATTAAGATGAAAATATTCATTGTTTTATCCCCCCCCCCCCCCTCTACAGTCATACTGGTTTGTAGCATTGCATGACTAATTTTGTTTTCATAGGCATTTCAACAGATGGGAGCAAAAACACTGACAACTTCATATAGGTTAGTGTGGAAAAACTTAATGTCAGAAAATAAATGTCATTATAAAAGTATACACTTTAAAAGTACACAGCATGGATAGATTATCTAAACGTGAGGTTGATTTAGGAGTACACACTCTCACACACAAAAAAAAATGTTCAAGGAGGGTCCAGCTGCACAAACTGTGAGTTTTCCAGGAAGTTAGCGAGCTAGCGGGCTAACCGCCTGAATAACATTTAGCCGACATTAAATAATACTACAGCTGCCAATGTTACAGTTTACTACACCGCAAAGACGAATTCCTTAACAAGCTTTAGCTTTATTTCCTTTTTTTTTTTTTTTTTTAGCAAAAGCGATACTATAACGATATTATAGATATTATTATACACTAGCGAGCTAATAACATCAGGTAGTTTATTTGGCAGATGTGCTATTGCTTCCAGCGCCAGGTTTAGCGACACGTTATCGTTAGCTAGCGACAGGAAGCAATGAAGCAGGAAGAACAAGTAAAAATGTGTCGCAACCACTTCTGCATTTCGACAACCATCTGGCTACGTTTTGTGTAATGATACTTACAGCCGACGTGGTTGTGCACTGCAGCTGTCATAGCAGCGAGATTAGCGGATCGTTTATTT
>JAOVVB010000008.1:20496507-20507959 GCA_028570985.1 Heterobranchus longifilis
TTCAAAACTAAACTGTTGTGACATTTAACATTTTTTGATATGTCATATTTACAAGTGGTGTTCAAGTGAAACCCGGGACAAAATGTGCAAAATAACTGAACACTAACACTAACTCCCTTTAAATATAATATAATATTTACACAGTATATTCTCTATATAATCCCCTGCTACACTAATGCATTTATCCCAGCGTTTTACTAGTGCTTGGACACCATCAAGGTAGAAAGTAGTAAATCGGAACCGCGATCAGACTGTCTGCTTCAACAGTTTAAACACTAGCCTCCCAGGAACTCCTTTAATGGCCCAAACATATGGAAATGGCTTAGAGCGAAGTCAGGACTGTACGGTGTATGTGGCAATAACTCCCACATCAACCGGGGTCGTCATTTATGGATGTGCAGCCTGCTTTAAAACATTGGTACCATTCAAATGTTTTACTTCGACTAAGAGTCTCATCACCAAGTCTCATCAAATTTCATCAAAACTTCCTGTTTTACTTTAACACCCCTCTTGGTGGTCAAAAATAAGGTCTTAGATGCTTCTACACAGAAACATTTAAATACAAATACTGTATGGTATTTATTTACTGTACAAGTTATTTATAATATTCTGAATAGACCATATAGAAAATTTATTTAAGTGTATCCATAACCCAACCTTGAATGAATCCAATTTAATAATCTATGTTGCTGAATATTCAAACAGGACTTCATATATACAACATTTTTTAAATACATACCTTGGATTTATTTATTTACCAAAATACTGAACATTCCTGTAATCTACATCACATTCAACCCCATATCCAATATTTACAAACGCTTATAATTACAGTATATTGTTAACTTTTTTCTTTCTTTCTTTTTTTTTTACAGTAGCTGTGTCAGATCATTTCCTTCCTCAGTGTAGCTTTTTTGTGTTCTGATTATTCAATATTTTTATTCCAGGTCGATGAAAGTACTTTTGGAGACTGTAATGAGCAAAGTGAGTAACACTCATTAATACAAGCCAGTATTTAAAAAAAAAACGTAAATAGCTCCTTATACATGGTGCCTTTTAGACCACAAAGCCTTTTTCCTGTAGCGTCTATATTACATGTAATATTCTGTTTGACTGAAAAATTTGTGTAATTGGGTATATCTGCCAGTATTTTATTAGTAAAATTAAATACTGATAAACAAGAGTTAAGTAAACTTCAGTTAGCAGCCACAGGCTACAAATGACATTTTCAGCTTCATTGCCTTTTTAGCCTTCACCGTTCACTACGAAAGCAAATACTGTAAATCAAGCATTACTGGACCAAATCTGTGTACAGTATTATACTGTAGTATACTACCTATGGTTATATTTAAAAAAACAACAACAACAAGAACAACACTGTGGACGACCTGCTGCTGTCATTGATTCTGGAACCGAGAGCGTGAAGCACGGAAGCTCGTGTCCATCTGCAGAGTCAGGATTTATAGCCCAATGAACAAGAGGAATGATTGGAGGAATGTCTACAGGAGCATCTGGGGGATTTCTTGAAGAGTTATTCTTCTAAAATAACTGCTAATTCCTTTAGGAGCCAGCACACCAATTAATAGTAATAAATTAGAAAGTAAATTTTTCCATTAAAGTATTTAAAACTTTTCCATCAATTAGCTGATTTCTTATCATGATACATACTTTGGTACATCTGTACATATACTATGGTATGGTACATGGTTCCACATACCACGATCCTTCTAAAAATATGTCCCAGATGTACCATAATAGTAATATTTATATAGTATGGCAGCATTGTAACTATCTAACATTAATTAAATACCATAGTGTATGTTATCTTAGTATTAAATACAAAATCAAAATGTCATATTTCACAGAAAGTATCATGGAAATTAACATTTATCTGGTTTTTTTTCATGCTGTTAGAATTCCACTAAAAGCATTTAATTTATTAATGCAAAGCTACAGTATTAATTGGCTGATGATTGGCTAATCAAGGAGCATTAGCTTTTGCTCAAAAATGGGGCCACTACTCGTTGTACAGGTAGCTTGCTTAAAACATGGAAGTTTAAAGCTTCTAAAAGTGTTTTTTGTTACAGATAACTTTGTGTGTCATAGAAAAAAAAAATACTTAACATACAAAAGTAGCTTTAATCCCATTTTGCTATTAAACCATTCATATGGATTACATTAAAATTATTAAAATGATGTCTTATACCCCTTCAGTTTTTTTGCCACCCCCCTACACGACTTGGATTGGCCATCACAGCATTACACTAAGCTGGATCCCTCTCAACTGTACTGACGCTGTGGTTTACATTCCCCAGTGGACAGGGCCTACACAATCTGGGGTTTGGACACAGAAAGAAGTAAGAGCTGGACATCTAGGTCAAAATTAAAACAGTGTGATAAACTAATTGAAGTCAGGCTGTTTAGTATCTCTGAAAGTGCTTATAAGAATATAGTTTAGCCTTCAGCTGTTGTTTGCCTTGCATAAATATTCACCCCCCTAGTCAAGCTAGAATTAAAATTAACTTAATTAGATTTTTTTAGGATATCAGTTTTACTTTTACACATCGGTATCCTGATTTTTTTTTGTTCATATTAGTCATTTTTATTGTGGGGTTTAAGATTTTGTTGCAACTGATTTGCAATCAGACTTTGACTAGGCCACAATAATGTTCCTGGTTTTAAATTCATCAAAAAGTTCAAGGGAGAGCGAATACTTTCAAGGGACTGTATCTAATCTAATCTGATTTTGTCAATTATTATTGCTCTAACTTCTTTAAACAAGTACTGTTCTAAACTAGTAACTAAACTGTAAATGTGTGTATTTTCTTCTGTAGAATGTAACAGAACCCACATACACATTGGAGGACCTGCAGCCATTCACACTGTATAAGTTCAGGATTTGGGCCGTGATTTCAGAGATGTACGTTGTTTCTCCAGAGAGCCAGTTTTACCGGACCGAGCCATTTGGAGGTATTTCAACAATTTGGATGATTCCTAGAATGTTAGTGCCATTTACTGTAGATTTTTTAAACATTAAATATCTGAACCTTTTTAATAAAATGTGTTAATACGTCTCAAATAACCTTTCACAAGGTTTCTTGGATGACAATGGCTATTTTTTGTCATAGAATTACTCATGTACACAATGTGGTTCATTAGAATCCATTTTAATACCTTGAGTATTGCTGAGAATATTGTAATGCTTCACTTTTATAATTTGGTTATGAAATTTTACTCATTACACATTAACTGCTTTTAGTTCCCACCAGTCCTGTAATCGAGAGTGTGGAGAGTGACTACGGAGTGTGTGTGGATGTTAGCTGGTCTGCTCCAGAGAATCCCAGAGGCTTCATCGTGGGATACAACCTCAACCTCACCTCCAGCACACACAGCCTCACCCTAAGTACTGCAGGAAATATCTTCTTCACTACATTCTACCCAACGCTCCATAACACCACATACAGGTTTGTAGCGAAAACTACAATGTCACAAGATTAACAAAGATTCACATTCCGTTGTACCTTGGTATACAAGCCTTAAGAATTTTTGTCTTAAGAACAACAATTTTGCAAGAAATTTGCCTTGGCATACGAAGCATTTTTGGCATACAAGCGACCGAACCGAGCTGAAATGTTCAGAACTTGTTTGCATAAAGCAAAGCGAGCTTATGTACTGTATTTTTTGTGTTCATCATTTTGTGCAAGATTTAGTGTAGACATAGCACCATGGGTCCCAGGAATGTCAGGAATGAGCCACTTTTTGTTTTTTTTTTTGTCTTTTTGTTTTATTAGCAGCTGGTGCCAAGAGGTATCATAAATTAACATAATTTTGGGTGGCTGGAAAGTATTATCTGCATTTGTTGGATATATTAAATTTGCATACTGTAAAAAAAACTCTGGAAAGAACCCGAAGTTTTGATACGTGATGCTTCCACCACCATGCTTCACAGAAAGGATAAAGTATTTTCAGCAAACTTAAAGTTGCAACTTTGGTGGTTTGGTGGTTACTATATAAACAAACCACTATACAGTGCATCCGGAAAGTATTCACAGCGCATCACTTGTTGTCACAGCGTAATTCATTTTTTTCTCAGAATTCTACACACAACACCCCATAATGACAACATGAAAAAAGTTTACTTAAGATTTTTGCTAATTTCTTAAAAATAAAAAATGTATTGTACATGAGCGTAAACAGCCTTTGCCACGAAGCTCAAAATTGAGCTCAGACGCATCCGGTTTCCCCTGATCATCCTTGAGATGTTTCTGCAGCTTAATCGGAGTCCACCTGTGGTACATTCAGTTGATTGGACATGATTTGGAAAGGCACACACCTGTCTATATAACGTCCCACAGTTAACAGTGCAAGTCAGCGAACGAACCAAGCCATGAAGTCTAAGGAATTGTCTGTAGACCTCAGAGACAGGAGTGTATCGAGGCACAGGTCTGGGGAAGGGTCCAAAAAAATTTCTGAGCATTGTAGATCCAGATGAGCACAGTGGCTTCCATCATCCATAAATAAAAGAAGATTGGAACCACCAGGACTTTTCCTAGGGTGGGGTGCCTGGCCAAATTGATCCACTGGGAGAAAAGGGCCTTAGTCAGGGAGGTGACCAAGAACCCGATGGTCACTCTGTCCGAGCTCCAGTGTTTCTCTGTGGAGAGAGGAGAACCTTCCAGAAGAACAACCATCTTGTAGCATCATATTCAAGACTTGAGGCTGTATTTGGTGCCAAAGGTACTTCAAAAACAATTTTTGTTGCTCAAGGTCTGAGAGTCCTTCAGGTGCCTTTTGGCAAAATTGCAGGCAGGCTGTCATGTGCCCTTTACTGAGGAGTGCCTTCCGTCTGGCCACTCTATCATACAGGCCTTGGTGGAGTGCTGCAGAGATGGTTGTTCTTCTGGAATCTCCAATCAAGTTGTAGAAATATTTCAAGGATGATCAGTGGAAACAGGACGCACCTGAGCTCAATTTTAAGTGTTCTAGGAAAGTCTGTGAATACTTATGTACTGTATATGTGATTTTTTTTCTTCTTCATTTTTTATAAATTTGTAAAGATTTCAAACAAACTTCTTTCACGTGGTCATTATGGGGTATTTCTCATAGAATTTTGAGGAAAATAATGACTTTTATCCATTTTGAATAAGGCTGTAACAGTAGTAAAATGTGGAAAAAGTGAAGAGTTGTGAATCTTTTCCGATGCACTGTTCATGTACTGTATACATACAGTATATATGCTTTTATTTGCAGATATCACCTGCCACTCACACAGAGTAAAGAGGGAAATTAAACCGACTGATTTATTTTTATGTTATTTAGATTCTTTTAGATTTTTTTTTTTTTTATTGTTTTGAATGGTGTACAGACATAATGCATGCATAACAATAATAGCAGGGTGTGTCTGCAGAAATTTCGAAATCATTATAAAAGAGAGACATTACTAAATTTGTGACATGTATCTGCTGCCTAAAATAAAGAAATATTTATAGCGTGCGTCTGTAGGAAACTAAATTGAAATTGAAATGACACAGAAAAACGAGAAACTTATGTGGTAAGAGCCCAAAATGGCCAATAGAGGGAGACATGCTCGTTTTACATCGTGAACCCGGGTTGATCGCTCAGAAGAAGAACTGTTTTATTCGCGCATGCGTAGTTTATTTCCTTCCTTTTCGACATCCCGAGCGAAAGAGACAAGATGGGTCACCAACAGCTCTACTGGAGTCACCCAAGAAAATTCGGACAGGGATCTCGATCCTGGTCAGTAGTACCCATGTTTCGTGTGTAGTAAAGTAGTAGTAACTGCTGCAAGGTTTTCCTGCAGGCGATAGCAACTTAGTTTCTGGATAAGTGCTGTATGTTTAGACCGCATGGATGTGGAGCTCATATCCAACATGGCGGATCTCTGGTTAAACTGAGCGCCATGGAGCTCCGTGCTGACGCTTAGTAGTTTAATGTTATATAGTTATATTTAATTACACGGGCAGCGTTTATTTTAAATCATTGACGTATTTTGTTTTTGACGTGCTTTTTTATATATTTAGACAATGCGAGCTATATTAAAGTTGAATTCCTTGTTGAGTTTAGGCGGTTAGCATGAGCGCTAAGATGTTGATGCTTAGCATTAGCTGTCTCTCTGGCCGCTATGGTGTAAGCGTGTTTAATATCTGCTCCTAAAAGTCTAAACTAACTTTTGTCTGATCTTTCCACAGCCGTGTGTGCTCAAACAGACATGGTCTGATCCGCAAATACGGGCTCAACATGTGCCGTCAGTGCTTCAGACAATACGCAAAAGACATCGGCTTCGTGAAGGCAAGTGTTCATTTGTCTCCTATTGTGTATTGTTGGGCAACTTGTAACACCATTTAAAAACCCTAATCTTACTCAGTGTTTATGAATCAAGCAGTAATCATGTTTTAAAACATCACCTTAAAGTTTTCTCTGATCTGTCTCCTCTTCCCATTCAAATGCTAATGCATCACCCCAGATTCTTTTAAACCAATCAGCAATATTTCTTCCAATTTGTGTGTATATATATATATATATATAATTTTTTTTTTTTTGATGAACTTGACTAAATCATGATGTACACGTTCTTGGATGCAGGTCTTACTGTGTTTTATTTTTTAACAATTTTTTTTCTTCCTTCAGCTGGATTAAAGGTGTGTGGACAGCTTCACCCGAGCCATGTGGAAACAACATCCCACCAGGAAACCACCGTGAAGTTACTTGAATTACAAATAAACACACTTTTTCTGGTTAAAGTTTGTCGTTTTTCCATTCAACTAAAATTTTATTTGTCACATATGACCATACATGGTGTGTATGATATGGAGTGAAACGCTTGTATGAAGGTTTGTGACCTATAAAAGAAAGATGGGATAGGATAGGATAGAATTCAATCCTATGAAGATTTTACTGCAATAGGAAAAATTGCACTAGGAGAAATGTATATGGAATTTCTTTAATGTCAATGTACAATCTACAATTTTAAATGACTCCCAAAAAAATTAGTTGCAAAGCCTCAATGATTGGGCCCAAGCACCTACACTCTATCGCTGGTTGGGCACACCAGAGAGGCAGTGAGCACATTTAAAGGGGAAATGCCAAAAGAACAAGTGACCATTTGGGTTTTGGCAGAGGTGTCAGGGCCGAACCTCTCTGGGGTCTCAATGGTCGCAGATTGCAATTCGTATGCTGATTTTTATGACTTTTTGAGCATGTTTATAAAAGCAAAAAAAAAATCTCCAGAAGAACAAGAAAGCTCTTAGTGCTACTATGTCATAGTGCTTGAGCCATAATAAAAAATATATCAAATATATAAACTACAAAGTGTGCAATTTAGTAAGATATGGCTTCTAGATACTGTATGATGGCAGCAGTATTATGTTATTGTCATGTTCAAAAGTACAAGTATGTTCTCATTTTGTGTGAACATGAAATGTGCCATGTGGTGAAAAATGTAGCCGGCTCTAATGCAGGTGTAAGGGAAACTGATCGGTTTAGTTCTATATTAGTTTTTCATTCAAGGGCTTATTCTAAACTTTAATAGTTTACTGCCATAACTTAATCAGGTGATGCAATAGCTTCTCGTCTGGTTGAAATTGCTTGCAGTTAGATTTATACTTTGCCTTATTCTATCTACACAAATTATTCTCATTTTCATCTGTAGTCCAGGCGTTTGATGGTTATCTGCCACTGAGGAAGTTATTTGAAAAGATATTCCTTTACAAAATATGATCAAATTGTCTCCTTTTAAATGTAGCTAATGGTGATGCAGGTGCTTGTGAAGCCGTTGTGAAAAGCTGCACCTATGCACAATAGTTGGAGTAAATGTGTAGTGCTTTAAACATCAATCACAAAGCAGTTAAGTTACAAATGACTCCATGATGATTCATAACATGGGAGTAAATGTAAAAAAAAAAAAAAAAGAAGCCTACATAAATTTGTACATGTGGTACATTTCCCCCCCTTTTTTTTATTAAGTTTGAAATGAATGTGTGGGATGAAATTGAAAAGTAATTTATCAACTTTACATTTCTTACAAAAGTGAAGCACTTTGGCCTTGATCATGTCAGGTTGCTAAGCAGAATATTTTCTTTCATTCTCTGTCTAATGCTGGGAAGTTAAAGGTCTTTACAGGAAAATGGTACAAATAGCTCATTCATACATCATACTTAACTCTTTTGACATGCTTTGGTTAAAGGTACAACTAGTTGGTTATGGTTTTATTTATTTAAAACCTATAAAAGCAGGCAGATGTTTGGCTTAATATTGCACAACCTGACATTTTGTCTTAGCCTGAGGTGTGGGTATAGGGTACACAAGGAAGTAGGGCACTATTGGTTGTAATGTCTTGTGTAGTATTATTGCATTATGATGCCAACATAATTTTCTAGTGAATATACAATGTGTACAGTATTCTGTAAGTATGTATTAATCTTGAGAAATAGACATGTTTTCAAATACATATTAAAGAGTAAAATTCGAGAGATGTCAATGTCAGCAAGTAAAAGGAAAGTATAAAATAATAATAATTATTAATAATAATAACCTAATATGTTCCATATTAGGTTATTATTGGGAAAATATTCCCAATAGTAATTTTTTTTTTTAATTGCAGTGAGTAGAAAAAGAAGGCTAGAAAAAGAACCATAGAGACGACCCATCCACAGGTCCACAGGGGCAAGTAGGCCTGATCCCCACCATATTCATCAACTGTTCAACTATTTTTATCTTAATACAGTCCTCATTTTTACCCCCATATGTATTAATCTTATTGAAATACTGATTGCATCTTTTTATTGAGCATTTTTGCTATATAACATCAAATTTGATGTTCTGTTGATTTTGTCCTCTAAATATTTTTTTAGGATTGTGGAGGCTGAAAACCCTGGTTAAATATATTACCTCATCTGTAAATATATTACCTTGATACATTGATATACTGGGTGATGTTATGCATACACTGAAAATTCTCATTTATTTAAAATTATCTCCCAAATTGAAACAAATGAACGCAAGTCCTCGTTGTCCATGTAACGAGGGTTTGTGCTGTTTGCTCATTGTTTCATTGTTCTACTGCAATGATGGATCGTTAGCTAGTATTGTATTTTTGTTGTTCATGATACGACCCAGGTTGTTCAGTGTATAGGGCACAGTAATGTCACAGGCATTTAACAATCCAAATTGAAACATTAAAAAAAGAATCTGAGCAAAAAAATCTAAATTAAGCTTATTGTGTGATATGGCTCACAACAAGCCATGTCCACAGTTGTGTAATTAAAGCGTAACATCTGTGGTTTCTTAATATGGGAAAGGCATATCATGACTAATATTTATGTGGTGTTTACATGTAAAAGTCTTTCCCACTGCAAGCAATCAAGCAGCAATTCAGTTTTTGAAAACTTTCAAACATTTTTCAAGGCGCCATTAGATTTTTAACTATCAAAAATGAAACCCTACAGTCTAACAGTAGATGGCACTAGTGTTCAACGCTTTTGGTGATTTGAGCTTGTATTTCTAAATGCTTTGAAAAAATGAGCACAGTGTATGTAACTGACTAGACCGACCCTTTCACTGTTAAAGAAAAAAGGGCAATGCAAAAATAATTGTTCAGGACCACGCCAGGTGAGTTAGAGGAGAGACATGGCTTACAAGGGTTGCCCATGGGCTGCTCACACTATGAAAGCTCAAACTATTTGATAGCATTAATCCTTGGATAGCATTCGCCTAGGTATAACAATTGTATTATATTAGCTTCTTTATTGAATGGTGATGAAGTAGGTACCGTTACCAGCTCCAGGGTTCATGATTTGATTTTGAGCTCAGTTTACTGTCTGTTTTCATTGTTTCGACATGAGTTTCTCCCTCAAAAACATGGCAATGATAAATTGGCTAAAATTGCCCATAGGTGTGAATGTGTGGTTGGATATGGTGCCCTGCGATGGACAGGGTGTATCCCAATTCCTTACTCCCAGTTCTCCGGAAATTTGCTTCAGTTCCACTGTGACCCTGAAATGTGCCGGGTGACATAGACGGAACATCGATCCATCCATGCATCCATATATATGTTGTTGTTGGTCTTTCGGCTTGGCACAGGATTTTATGCTGGATGCCCTTCCTGATGCAACCCTCTCATTTTATCCGGGCTTGGGACCGGCACTGCATCCAGTGGCTGGGGTTTGGGCAATGGCTGGGAATCAAACCTGGGCCTCCTACATGGCAGAACATTTACCACTGAGGCCCCACTGAGTTAGTAATATACAGTGGATAAAAAGTCTACACACCCCTGTTAAAATGTAAAATTTTTTTGTTGGATTTTCTCCCTAATTTAGTCGTGTTCCTCCAATTCCTCCCCATCACTAGGGGGCTCCCACATTAAGGCTACTACTTCCACTCAGTCGGGAGGGCCGAAGACTATCCCGTGTTTCCTCTGAGCCACGTGACGCCAGCCGACTGCATCTTTTCAAACTGCTCGCTTATGCACCATTGGGGGCGGCGTAACACACTTAGGACAGCGCTATCCTTGCGTGAGCTCACAGACACCCCTGATTGGCTGTAGAGCCGTGATTAATGTGGGAGCACGAAGTACCTCTCATCCCTCCCCTGTGAGAGAGCTCGGCCAATCAGCTCTCTCTAAGCCTCCGGCTGCGAGAGGTTACAGCATTACCCGGGGTAATGCTACATGAAATGACTAGAAAAACTCTGTTAAAAATAAATTGCAAACCAGTATGGGCCAGTTACGTCTTACCTCATGTCAATAGAGTCACAATTTTTTAAACAGACTTTGTTGGACTAACTTCATGACCTGCCTCCAAACTTGAAATGCTCTAGGTCAGGGATCGGCAACCCGCGGCTCCAGAGCTCCATGTGGCTCTTTCATTCCTCTCTGTGGCTTTGGAAAATAAATAATGAGTATTTGATTTACATGTATTTTGTTTTTATTTCAGTTTTTAAATGTAATTCTAAATTTGAAGTGATCTTGTAATATTAAAATAAAACGTGTATAATTTTTTGTCGCTCAGAATATGCGTCACAACCGCCGATGTGCAACACCCGATTTATTGAGCTTTTTGAACCCCGGTTTTATTCAGGGCGACAGCTGACTGCACGCTCCAGTACACACGATAAAAAGATGACGGTACACAGAAGCAGACAGCATTTTTGGTTTGCTGCAGGTTGGATCATTTAAGTTCAGCTTTATATTTCATAAATACGAAGAGATCTCAAACAGACATTGAGTATTTTATTTGAAAGTAATATTCAACCCAGCATCTTTTTTTTTCAGAGTTTTTGTTGCATGCACAAATAAAATTTTGTTTTCTCGGTAGCAGTTCATTGATTTCATAAATGCAACACACTATAGTTTTTTTTATACATGGCATGAAGGGGAAAAAACAATATATGCAGTGTTATCATCATTTTAGATGTCAAAAGGGTTTTGTGGCTCCCT
>JAOVVB010000008.1:20511054-20521239 GCA_028570985.1 Heterobranchus longifilis
GTATACATGTAAAACAGTTCAATACACCCAATCCACCTAGAAGTATGCTTTTGGAAAGCATGTGGAAACCAGAGAACTTAGATAAAACCCATGCACAGGAAATCATTTAAATTACATTATATCAGCACCTTTTTTATAATTATATTTTATATATGATATTTTTATAATGAAAGCCACTTTGACTTTGATATTTGCAATAGTTTGGAAGTTCATTCATTTATTCATTCATTTATTCATCGTCTATACCACTTATCCTGTGTACAGGGTCACTGGGGGCCTAGAGCCAATCCCAGGAGACTTAGGGCATGAGGCAGGGTACACACTGGACAGGGTGCCAGTCCATCGCAGGGCACACACATATACATTTTTGGGAACGCCAATGAACCTAATCTGCATGTCTTTGGGCTGTAGGAGAAAACCAGAGTACCTGGGGAGCACTGGGAGAACATGAAAACAGGCAGGAATGTACGTTTGTAAGTTAGTAATCAAAACATCTATAATGTTACCTCAAAGCAGGAATGGAGACACTTGAGTTTTTTTCACATTGTAATCATTTGCAAAACTAGGTGCTTTACATTTCCCATCCACTATTTCTTTGATAAGATTTTTCAAAGGCTGGATACAACATGAATGAATAAAAGTGCACTAGGACCACATATTAATTAGTAATGATTCATTTCTCTTTAGGGTATGACCTTTTTCTTAATAACCTACTACTGCTGTAACCTATGTTAACCAACCAGATTAACATTTAATGCTCTGTAACTGTCAGGAACACTACGATATTTTCAAATGAAAACTGTTTCAACGCAAATTCACCTGTGTTATTTTCCTGAATCAGACAAGATCCTGTCTGGTTGAAGCTTTCAGAATATACTAAAGAAATCAAAAAAATCCTGGAAACCAGACTTAGAAGCTGAGTGATCAGAACCCTTTGTAGTCCTGATTTAGACTTCTAGACATACACCTTTCTTGAACATTTTTCCGCTCGCCATCTATTTTGAAGATTACAAAATAAACACATTTCAAATGCTCTACCCTGCGTGGTTGGCATGGTAACACTTCACAGGGTTTGTACCTGCTCACTACTGTTTCCTCTGAGTGCACACACACACACACACACACACATATACACTTATTCTCTTTTGAGCTTCCCCCCAGGGCTTGACCTTTGTCTGCATCTTTGTGTTTTTTTACTCACTCAGAACATGCAAACATGTTCCTTTGGCTTAACCATAGATCAGACACGCAGGAAAAAAAAAACCCTTTGTAAATCTCTCTATTCTTCCTCACTTTCATATTGTTGTTATCTTTTCAGTTCCTCAGTTTAGTAAAATATCAGTATGGACATTTGACCTGCCATTCATCAAATCCCAGTTTATGTTTATTTTTATTTTATTTTATTTTTATTATTATGTTTATTGGCCTTATTACTAGGACTATTTTCATTCTATATTCTCTTAAAGTCTCGACTCACCCCAAAGATAATGGTAAATCAACTTCTTCAGGAAGTTAAAGTTTCAAAGTAAGCATGAATATATACTGTAGGTACTACATAAACTTCGATCCCGCCTGTCTATATAGATGCAGTTCCTTTGGAGTCTGGTGCTTCACTAAAAGTTGTCTAAGCATTTAAAAGCATCCTTATGAAGTGTTGCTAGATGCCTGATGCTGAAGATGGTGGAAGGACCAGCTTAAGGTTCTCTACTATATCTATTCCCTGAAGGAAACTTCTGAACCCCACTGTTAAAAAGACATGCAAATGGCCCAAGCTGAGAGTCAGCCATGATAACGCTATCAGCACAAGCAGAGCTAATTAAATATTCCATGCCATTTGAAGTGTTCTGCCCTGCTACTGAACAGGGAATATGAGAGGGAGGCTTACCATGAGGAAATGTGAATCCTATGTGGAGGCTAATGAAATCTGGTGCCAAATGTGTGCATATGTAGGTGTCTAAATATGCACACCTCTAAAACATAAATGAGCGAACTCATACACAGGAAAATCCCAAGTGTTAAATTAACACCCAGAGCATTGAATTATCATGGTTCAGTTTTTATAGACTTCTGGTTGGACTTAATTAACTCTCAAACTCATCAACACTGGGGATTTAACTGTACAGTATATGGGCTCCCTGTGACTAACATGTTTCTGTTATTAACAGTGGCATGGAATGCACATGAATATGCGATGCCCATCAAGTGAATGCACCGCTATGCAGCCACCAGTTTAGCACTATAACAGATGGTCAACACGTGACAAACACATTGAACTGAATATTGATCACACACTCTAAAGTATGGAATAAAGAACATATGTGACAAAATATGTCAAAACAGATTCAAGGCTGTCGCTCCCAAAATAATCGAAAGAATAACAAGAAGGATTATAACTAGGCGTGCTTGATATATAAGTTTTATAATGGCTGCTCTGTATAAAAAGACCAACTATCATCCTTTTCACAGAGGCACTACATGAAAAATAAATGGATCTGTCAGCTGTAGGGGGGCAGGTGCAGTGGGAGCTGCTTTATAAAGGTGCATTCTGCCAAAAAAAGGTATGAGACAGAAGCATATGACAGAAAAGCAAAACACATTTGTTTCAAGTGGGAGAAATGAAATGACCGGAATCCCACTTCTAGCCTTTTGTCTCTGTCAGGCTGAATCAGGTTCAGATGGTATTGCTTGATATGAACTGGACCTTTTTTTTTTTTTTTTTTTTTTTTTAAATCTGCCTGTCTTTCTGTTTATCTTGGCCAATCTGTAGCAGAGAGCTAGAAATATAGGCTATAAAACCCATGTCTTCATTTTGGGTTGTAATAGATATGTTTTCAACCAGCGTAAGGTAGTGTGTTGCCTGTTTATATACAGGATATACTGTATAGTTTGGACACATGTTTTAAATCAGTGTTTTTGTTGAGTGATTTATTTTCTATATTCTATAGCAAAACTGTAGATTTTGAAACTATGAAATAACACATATAAAATTATGTAATTAACTACATAACAATAACAGCCAAGTTTTATTTTAATGCAACACAAAGGTCATCTTTTCTGGATTAGTTCTTGTGAGAACATTATTGTCAAGTGCATTTGCAAAACCCATCAAGCACCACGATGAAACTGGCTCTTGGTTCTTAAAGACCAGATGTTGTGAAAGGGTTCTTTTTCACCCTTGACAAAATTCTGCGCTCATTCACTTTAGATTTCTTCTGTGGTCTTCCAGGCATTACTATTGCTGAGCATGCCAATTAATTCCATCTTTCTAAGAATGTTCCAAACTGTGGTATCAGCCACTTCCAATCTTTTTGGAATCTCTAATGGATGTGTTTTGCTTTTCAGCGTAATCCTGGCTTCCTTCACTTGCATGGGCACCTCTTTGGATCTTATGTTGAGAGGTTGAGTGAACAGCCATCAAATGCAAATGTAACACTCAGAACCACATCCAGGCCTTTAATTTGCTTAGTTGCGGAGTAACAAGGGAACAGGCCACACCTGGCATTGCAACAGCTTGTCAGCCATTTGTTCCAAGATTTATGAACCGTGGGTTTGTATGAAAATGGCAGTAATTCCTGAATGGGTAATGCCATATTTTTGTCAA
Organism: Heterobranchus longifilis; assembly: GCA_028570985.1. Taxonomy (NCBI): domain Eukaryota; kingdom Metazoa; phylum Chordata; class Actinopteri; order Siluriformes; family Clariidae; genus Heterobranchus; species Heterobranchus longifilis. Next base: position 20,514,656 of record JAOVVB010000008.1, read on the forward strand.
ACCAGTTGAATTAAAGCTCAAAATCTTGACTTTGCTCACATCTTCAATATAGTGATCTGCAGTACAGAGGCCAAAAGCTAAATAATTGTTTAAAAACATATGGACTCTCTCTTTCTCTCTCTCTCTACACTAGCATTAGTACCTGTCATTGACTGTTACAGAGTTTTTTAGAAATAAACTCATCAGCTTAAATGTAATCAGTGATATTATTATTTCAGGTTGAAGCCCACGTACATGTCTGCCTGCCTTTCTGAACAGCAAAACTCTCTGCCTAACTTATTAATACATAGAAATTACATTTTGTAAGGTTGATTATCTTATGCCTTGTTTATGCTAAGTTGTAATTCTTTCATCATCAGACAAATACACCTCCTGTTTGAAATAGATCATAACATCCGGCACATGACTGGTCATAACATGCCTTTCACTTAACATTTTGATTTGAGCAGCTAAAACTCTCAGTTTTAGACGCCCTCACCTCGAACTGCTGCAAATATGCTTGCTCTAATGACCCGTGTTTTATCTCATAGTGGCGCTTCACATTAATTCTTTAATTAGCACCACGGTTTCAGAACATATGAGACAAATTGGTTTTTAAACTTCCTGCAGGAAGAATAAACATACAATGATCTGTCCATTTATCTTTGAAGATTCAGTTTTTAAAAGTTACAAAAGTTACATATTTTTGTATTTGGAGTAAGCCTTGCTGTGTCACGCATTTGTTTGTGTTTCATGAGGATTTAGGCATTTGTAGGTGCATTACGGTAATTTCTGTGTTTTCTGCATAATTTGTGTATATACGGTAAACTATTGCGTTGAATGCCTCTGTTGAGTGACGCGTATAGCTACGCCCATAGGGCAAAAGCGCTATAATTGCCCTAAAAAGCAATGGTTGCTGTGAGGTAATCTGGCACAAAACTGCTCATAACGTCCCATACTCAAAAATTTTATTTTTATTTATGGTGCAGATTTAAAAACTGGCAAAGTTTCATTAAATTCTGTCGAGCCAGTTATGTGTGATGCTGTAACAAAATCGGCTGAACAGACATACACATATACAGATAAACAGACAGAAATTTATATATACTGTATAGGAACAGAAAGTACAATATTTAAGGTTGTGATGTTAATTAAAAGTACAAGTAAGTGCCACAAAAATGAAAATCCTTAAAGTATAGATAGTAAAAGTACAGATACTTAAAAATGTACATGTGTACATTAATAAATTACATTTACTTCATTACTGTGCACCACTGTATACAACATTCAAATATTTTAGATAAATATAAGAATAATAATTAGTGAAAATTATAGGCCAAGTTTTTTTTTTTTGTCTCAGGTATCGTGAAGGGCATGTTGACGATGTAAGAACAGATAGAAAACAGATGAGAACAATCATGATATATTATGAAGCTCCAGCACCACCAAGTTGCCTCTATTGGGCCCTAGAGCAAGGCCCTTAACTCTATGCTCCAGGGGTGTTCATTTCACTCTGCTGTAAAATACATGTGAAACATAACTTAATCTTAAGTCCATAATGGCAGTCAAAACACAGACTTAAATAATTGATGTTCAAAATTATAAAGACTAGCATGGGTTAAAACCAAGAACTTAAACACTGGGCAAGAAACAAGGCTGAGAAATGGATGTTACCTGAACAAGGCTAAAACACCAGAAACGCAAGTAGAATAACTGATCAAGAACAAACATGAAATGGGTGAAAACAGTCATCATGTATTTGGAAGCTAAACCAAGGAGTTGACAGGTGTAGTGATAGGACACAAACCAAAACAAAATGCACACGGCTACTGTATATAAACATTAACAACGAACACAAAAAGCCTGGTAAGCAGCGTTGTTCACAGTGATAGACTTGACGCACTTTAAAAAAAAGGGAGAATGTGACAGATAAATGTTCTGCTGAAAACATTGAGAGCTGGGCATTTTGAAAAGGAAAATGCATCCTAGTACTGAATGTACAGTAAGTAGCCTGTTATGCACAGGTATGAATGAGCAGCAGGATTAAGTCCAGAGCTACAGTCTTGATGTCTCTACAATATAATAGAAAAAAAAAAAAGTTTAAATCCTTTTAGGATAGAACCATCAAAGGCACTGTTCATCTCTTGGAGTGAATTCTTGTTTAATTTATGTTTAAAATTAAGAAATGCATTGGCAAAACCCATCAAGCTCCATGATGAAACTGGCTCTCATGAAGACCTTCCCAGGAAACCAAGACCAAAACTTACCTTTGCTGCAGAGGAGAAGTTCATTTAAAGTTACAAGCCTTAAAATTCATCAATTAGTAGCACTTCAGATTAGGGCCATGTGACGGCAGGCCTACAGCCAGCAACTCTTACCATCTGCCATCCCATCGCTTGACCAAAGAGAAGAGATCACTGTGCATTCAGATCCTCGGCCAGCTCCGGCAGGGCGCCTTAAATCACCACGGCTGGCCGCGGATTATTATCCACCGTCTGGTGTCATCGGTACCCCATAAAAGGAACGCCAAACCTTTAGTCTAGTGTATGTTCTGGGTGCATGACTCAACGATCTGCTCTCTTTTCTCTCCCATCAGACACACTCGGAGTGTTCTGGAGGTTCCCCGAAACGGGGCAAACCACCATGAAGGGGCCCTCGCCAAAGCTCAACCGCCTCTTTGGCTTCCTCATCTTCAGCCAACCAACCTCGACCGCCCGCTGCTATCGCCAAAAGCCAGAGGATTGTATCCTTTGCACCAGCACACTTAATCCCCACTTCACCACCCTCCTCACTGAGTGACTTATCCCTTTGCTTACTTTTTTTTTTTTTTTGGCTTTAATAAATGTGCACCTTACTCCTCATCCTCCTGTCCCCACATCTGTGTTCTTGCCAACAACTTGCAAACACTTTACAAGATGTTATGAAGGCTTTACAGAGTATATGTAGCAGACATGTCAATATCAACTTTTCAAGGGAGATTATTGGATTTTTGGATGCCTTTAGCATTGTTTCACAATGTAGAAAGAAATAAAAATTATGAAAGACCATGGAATTAGAAGACAAGTCCAAACATTTTGCCTGGGAGTGTAAGAATAGCAGATAGTATGCGTGCCCAATGTATCCTTATGGATATATTTTAAAATTAGCAACACAATATTGGCCTTTTTATTAAAATCAAATACAGAATTAAAAAAAAGTGATAAAATAGGCAACATTGAATATTTTGCAACTTCATTAAATTCTGAGTGTAATCTTCATTGTAAATGTATGTCCCCAACATGCATTTAAATGTAAGTGCCAAATTCTGAACACATTTCCTATTCAGGTGTCAGATTTATGGATCAATGGATCCTTTATATCTTTTATATCATTCATCTCCTCTTTATTATTCTGTGGTCAAGCTATCCAAGTTCAACCATTTAATTTTTCATACATCTCAGGATGAGGAATATTACAAAGGTGAAAATTTGACTTCCCTCTATTATCTCTATGATGATGGAGATGTAGTAAATGATTATAAGGTTTTCTTCCCTTCCAAGAATTTTATTAGGAGGAACTGTAGGCACAATTTAACCAGAGGAACCAGAGTAGGCAACACAATGAGCAGAATTCTGTGGAGGAATTATAGTGGTTATAACAACTTCAAGTCAACAAAAAATAACTAAAATAACTCACTAACATGACTCGTTGGAATAAACCTTTCTGGCAATGGTCACATTAACAGCCTTAAGTGACTTAATTCTGATTTTCTTACCCAAATGTAACACAGGTTTGATTTTTATTAGGGCCCTATGGGCACTATGAGCACTATGGCATCAGCCCTATATCGTCATAGAGTGTGAAGGGCCCTATTGTTTTCCTAAGGAATTTTTTCCCCCACAATTTTGGGCTTTTTTGGGGGGGGATTTCTTACCATGCTCAAAAAATACAATGCCTGAGAGTCTGGGCCTGGGTGTTACATAGCTCATACACACTTGCATGTATGCACACAAAGCCTGGTACACATTCAGAGCTCATTGAGCTGAAAAATTGCACGTCATGGCCTCAACTCAACAGGAAGTCAGTTATATTGTGTCATTTGCCAAATGCACATGATGGAATTTGATATACTCCTCCTAGGGAATTCATACCATCGCCAACAAACCAGGCCTATGTGATCTAAAGACATTGATAATGCAAAATTCCAGAGAGATTTTTGATATGTCAAACGGGTCAGTTGAGGCATGTTCCCACTGTGTCCGCTGTCATTCTGGTGCGCTCAGGTGACAATGGTGCGGCGTGCTTGGGCCCGCTCATCGTTATTTTATTTATTTTTTTTTTATTTTTTTTTATGGCTGACTAAATGCACAAATCTGATGCTTTTCAGATCAGAATCTGAATTGCTTTTTTATGTGGTTCTAGATTGGATAAATATCCGATATGTGGTCATGTGACTTAACTGCTACCAATAGCTAATAAACCCACCTTTCTTCTGGAAACCTACCGCAACAACTACTGACCAACTGTTTGCCATCCTCCAGAGCGAAATCCTGTGGATATTTTTGATAAAATCTCTTCCATTGTAGGAAATGAATGAATGTTTGGACGAACTCCTGGCATATTTTAACCCAGATAGCACGAGCCAAAACATATCGATGTGAGCCTGAATGTCCTTTCAGAGAATAGATGCATCCACTTTAGCGTCAGATAAAAGTCACTTGTAATTATGGATGTGAACGGTCATGACCCTGAAAATCTGATTTGACCAAAAAAAATAAAATAAAAATAAAAAATAAAAATCAGAATTGAGCAATGTGGTTTGTAATGTGAACGTAGCCTAGAAATGCTTATGTAGGTTTATGCCAATCATGACACAGACTCCATGAACAGTGTCCCCTCTTTCAGCAATGCAATTCAGTTCCTAGTACCAGTGCTTTTATTTGTTTCAGCACCGGTCGACACATTGTGTTCATCTAGTTTGTTGATATGTGCTTTATGAGAGTCCGTACTGTTGCAAAATCTTTATTGTTTCATGCATTTTTGAGGCTTGTTTCCCCACGTTTCCAGTTTTCTGGCTCCTGACTGTGACCGAGCTATCATCACTTGGTGTTGCCTCCGTTTATGGATTTAGCTTAATAAAACTCCTGCTGACTTTATGCACTTGCATCCTGCGTCATCTTGTCATACCATTTCTTTTGAAAATTTTCTTCTAAAATAATGTTACTTTTCTAGAGCGAAAACGCACACTGGGCTCTCGACATGTCTCTTCTTTCTGTTGATATCTGCTTTGGTCCCCCCTTCTACACATCCCTTTCTGAGAGCCTTCGGCTGCCGTCACAGATAATACAGAGGATTAAGTCTCTCCCACAACTCCTCTATCTCCTTCTTTCGCTTTTATTCCACCATTTGCATAATCGAACAGTGGAGAGTGTTACCTGTGTCCGGTTAATATTGTATGCCTGTCAGTATGCTCAGTATCTCTGTCACACACGGATTTCTGCATATGATTATTAAAATAAAATAATACACTTCCTCTGGGCAGCGGTACAGACTCTTTTATCTCTGTCTGTAACCTGGAAGAGCCTGTAAAAGTGCTGGGTTTGATTGATCAGGGGATGTGAAAATGCTCTGCCAAAAGAGAGAGAGAGAGAGAGAGCTAATCTACTGCTTTTCAACCTCAGGTCACCAACCTCACAGGTTGATGAGGATTTAAATTGTCTCATTAGTCTCGTCAATCAATATAGTGGGAGCTTCATATAATCGTGGACTGAAATGAACTAATAACACATTTTTGAGTTTAGTTTTGTGACTTGGCCTTTTTTTCTTTTCCTTCCTTCCTTTTATCTTCACATTAAAGTCTTCACATTAATAGAATCGCAGAATCTCAGACTTTGAGAACGTTTGTGCCAGAGTTCAGTTAGTTGCAGTTGAACTTTGTACGACCTAAAGTCGACGTAAAGTCAAAAGAAATTCCTTTTGAAAAATATTCCTAGGTAAAGGTAATCCAATTTTAGTTTAAAAGGTCATTTATTTGGACTTTTAATAAGTGTTTACCAGTCGTGCATTTAAGTCCGTCCTTATATTAATTGGTAATTTTGAGGTCAAACATTTAAATTATTATTTTTTTTTCCACCTAAACAGGTCTGCAGTATGTGGTGTATAATATTACATAATAACTGACATTAGAATCTCTCCAGCTATGCAAACTCAGCAGTTTTCACAGTGTTTTTAGTTTCACGTTTGGTTTTTGAACATATTGCTAGAGAAAATGTACTGTACATACACAGGTTGTTTAAAAAATATATAAAAAAGCTAAACAGATCAACAGATTTTTACTGCTCTCACACATTATATCCTTACACTGGCACCTGTCAAGAGGTGAGATACTAGGCAGTGAACAGTGCATTAATATACAAGAGCATTCAATCAAGACTTTTGATTGTGCAGACTAACAGAATATGGTGAAGAGAGTAAAAACTACCTTTATTTCTCTGTATAATACCAGTTGGCGGCACAGTGCTTAGTGGTCCTGGGTTCGATTCCCACAGTGAGTCTGTGTGCAAGGAGTGTGCATGTTATCCTCGTCCTTGCTGGGTTTCCTCCGGGTTACCGTTGGATACCTTTTA
>JAOVVB010000008.1:20521339-20535502 GCA_028570985.1 Heterobranchus longifilis
AAAGAAATAAAAATCAGGAACCATCATGGAGTTAGAAAGTGACCCCAAACTTTTGAACGGTAGTGTGTATATATATAATATACAGAAAAAATAACTCATTCATCAAGAGCCACTTAAGCCTTCAGCACATAGAGCTAATCATAGCCTTGAACCTGAGGTCCTGATGAACTACATTCTCGAGTACCATTAGCACATCCATATACTGGACTGCTCATTCTGTTAGCAATGCCAAATCCCTGACATTACCTACACAAAGGTAGGTATCTTTATGTAATACACCTTATACAGTATGTATATATAATCCTGCCTATTATACCAAGCTTACACATTCCTTCAATCTCTCTCGACTTGAACTGGCTGTGAGTCATAATTCCTTAGTTCAATATCATGAAAGGTTTGAAAGCTTAGTCCACACTCATTTGAAATGCAGATCGGCAGCCGCTAGAGTCTTAAAGCTGCATGAACACACACACAGAGCCACAGGCAAACATACATTCTTAGCTTTGAATATATTGTCAGATTTAATAATTTCATTATGATTTGTTTTCAGTGTATCAGTTTCATCTTTCAAACAGGTATAGAGAGATTATTTTTTTTATCAGTGAATATTCATTTCCAACTTTTTTCTTTTTCCTCGTGTGTTGCACCAGGCTGACATTGTGTCCCTTAATGTATCAGTTACATCAGGCAGAGTGTTAATCAAATTCGAATTCAATCCGAATTCAAATGTCAGTTAATGAATCATAAAATCATAATAATATGTGTTCATTAATTATGAAGCAAAGCCGCCAGCATATTTAAATCTCAGGACATCTTGTGGAGCATTTTATAACTGATAATTATACAGGTCAGTCAAAGGGATACAAAATGGTGAGCATACAAAATGGTTGAATCAGCAGGAGAAAGGAAATGAAAAATAATGATCTGGGAAACCTGGGGAAAGTCTCTGGGGTGTCATAATTTAAGAGAGAAACATTTAAAATCCTATTTACAATCACACTGGGAAAAGGAGAAGGAAGCATGGAGAACGAAGCACTGTTATCTTCTAACTATACATACGTACATCTCAGAGATATTTGCGATATTACTGTCCATATCTGTCACTATGCAGGAGATGTGGGTGAGACATGCTTACCTTTTTAGCTGCGTAGAAAATTACCAGCCTGTACACCAAAATTATTGATTTAGATTTATTTGAAATATTTAACCATCAAAGCACTTCAGTTTAGTTAATTATCTAGAAATTAGAATTTCATTCTTTGCTTCATAGCTAATTACAATGATAAATTGAATAAAAATGCTATGATGGTTTAAAGTAATTTAAAATCAATTTACAAGCTTGATGAAATGGATGGTAGTGACATAATACAATTTTCTTACATTTAATTCCTTTTCATCGGATAATGTGCATGTGGTCATGTGATGCAGATGAAAAAAAGGATAAATGTGGTTCATCAGACTAAATGTAGTCTAAATGTATCTCATTAAATAATAGATGACTTTATATTCATAGTTATATTATCACGGAAAAAAATGACTCAGAGTACAATACCCAATACAATTAAACAGAATAAAATGTGACAATTTCACAAACAAGATTTTCACACACACACACACACACACACACTGTACATATTATGTCAAATAGCATATGCCACTGCATAAACAAAGACATAATGAATATAATGAAGGTAATTAAATCCCAAATCCTTCTTTAACCTTTTTAAAAAATCCTAGAAGCTTAATTTGAGATGTTTTAATTAATGATTCACTAAAATAATATCGTTAAGGAATAAGTCAAAATGTTCTCAATTGAAATAACCCATCCATGAATCTTCATTACCAAATAGTGCACAAGCTTAAGCTATATTTTTTGACATTAATAGGCATTAGCTAAGTGAAATGTTTTAATTTACCATCTTGATAACATAAAAGTATCTTCTAATCCTATCAGCCAATCCGCAAATCCCAGGCTCAGAATAGCATCGCTATACATGCCTCTCTCAATCCACTTTTCACAGGAGCTCTGCATTTTCAGAATTAAATGCTATACAGAAGGCTGCTTGTGCATCCACTTGACATGATTAATTGACATATATTACACAAAAGTGCTAATGGCATAATTTGCCTGCTTGTCAATGCTTTCCCCATTTATTATAATACTAGAATAACAAGGGGTATTTGAATTCATTAAAATGATGGCAAACAGCAGCAAAGGTCATTCTGTTCTCAGTGAACAGGATGATATATTAGGTCAGTAATACAGTACTGCTTTAAGCAGGTGGTACATTTAGAGGTTAAATATTAAGAGGTCTTGTAAAAAATAGCTTTTCACAATGTTTAAAATGACTTTGTTATTTTCATTGTTAAAATTCATTGGTAAAATGTAAATAATGGTTTGTAGATCAGGACGTCTGTGCAGCACTTCACCACCCCCACATCATGCAAGCAGCAGAGTATAATAAAATAGTCCCAAGTGACTCATTATGCTACATTTGTTCAGTTCTTACCACAGGATCAGAATACTGAACATAACAACACAGCAGTGTAATAATAATAATAATAAAAAAAACTACCATGGTATTACCAAATTATTGCAAAATTTCCAGCTATATTGCTGTTCTGGTCACACACTGCTAATTTAATTTAATGACACTAGCTCTCATATTTCGCCAGATTAAGGCAAGCAGAGGTAATGGCAGTGATGAGTGTCATATCACCATGGTATGAACACACAGGTGAAAAAAAGGAAAAACAAAAACAACAACAAAACACACACACAGAACTGTCTTACAAAGATAAAACTTTTACATGGCTGTAGATCACATGTGGAATCCATAGGAGCTTATCATTTCCTGTCAGGGTGTATAAGCATCTGTCCTGTCTGCAACCAAGAAAGCCTCACCTTATCTTCTGGACCTGCTGTCAACCAAGTGAAAAGTGCTTAAAGGAGTCAGTGAAAGAAAAAAGAAAGAATGAAAAATTCTGAAACTTACTGTACTGTGCAAATATTATCTTCGGTGCAAATTTTGTTTTCATACTGTATGTTTTCGTGTCTGCATTATTATGTACGAAACCAGTCAATATTTCCAAACATAACCTAAAAGTAATAAATAAATACCATCACAGAAGAATGTTTGCATGCCTGTAAAGAGAGGAGCATATTACATGACAGACAAGTTCTTATATGAAAACAAAAAAACTAATGTAGTTAATCCTGGGTTTTGCATGAAAATAGAAAGAAGCGCGTGTGAAAAAAGTTACTTAAAGTGCACATGTTCTCCAGCACACTCAGTAAAACCAGCTGTTTTCCTTATAAAACTGCACAAATCTCTATCTTAGTCTACTGATTATTTTCAAGCAAAGACTTCTCACACTAAATATTGAATAGCAAATATTGTTTGATTATTTACATATTTCTACTTTATATCTTGTTTTATTTTATTTTATTGTAACAATAAGATAGTTATATTTTTTATATCCTATTAGCATTTATGCCTCCTTCCTTCCTTTTTTTTCTTTTCAAGGTCACAAAGAGTTGTGTAAGCATTCCACTGCGTATCATACTGTGTGTGGTTGTGTAATGAATTGACGAATGAAAGTTTGAATTTGGAAATTTGAATTTGAATTTTGAATTTGTTCATTTCTTTACTTTTTAGTACTCTTTATAGAAGTTCCTTTTATGTAGAAATGTTTTCACGGGCACCAAAGACTATTGCACAATACTGTAAGTAAAACAGCCGTTAGGTTTTACTGTGTGTGCTGGAGAAATATATTATATATATATTGTGGCGTGGGCGGGGTGTCGACTAGTAACCATCATGCTTTGCGGGAGGGGTTGTTAGGTGTTCACCCTGTGGGGGAAAGGTGTTTGGGTTAGTGGCTTCGGCCAGGGGTGTGTGTGTGTTAGAAGTGTGTCTTGTTGATTGTGTGTGATTAGTGAATGTGCCGTTTATGTCATTTTAGTGCAGTGCTGAATAAACTACTCCCAGCCATTTGCATTGGGCAGCCAGGAAGCTCACTCGTCTCTCCAAGTTCCTTTGTAGCAGTGAAAAACGCTACAATATATATATATATATATATATATATATATTACACACTCTAGGGTTCTGTGCAAAGAGTTAACCCTAGCTCCAGGCGCTTCAGTTTCCTTCTGCAGTCCTGTAGGCTGATTGGCATTTTAAATTTGCCTGTATAGTGTATGAGTCCGTGTGAGTGTGTGCTTGTGCCCTGTGGTGGTTTGACACTCCATCCAGATTGTAGCCTGACTTGTGCTTTAAGTCTTCTGGGATAGGTTTCAGGCCCCCCCCATGACCCCACACAGGATAAGCAGCATAGATAATTAATAGTTATATGTATATGGTTTGCCCAAAAGGCAAATTGCTTTACACTTCAGCAGCAGTTTCTCTATGTGAGGAACCCTATTTGATCTTTTATTATTAGTTTGAACCCATCTTGTATTTGATAAAACAAAAAAACCCCAAAAAACTATGGATCCAGGCTTTTGGGTCATCTTGTAGCTACTGTACACACACACACACACACACACACACACACACACACACAACCTATAAATAGAATATGATGAAGGGAGAAAAACTACTACTTGTTTCTAGCCTTTGTTACTACTGTACCTGCAATAGTACAGAAGGACATGGCTGACCGCCAGAGCTGCTTGCTTGCAGAATCATAAACATGACTCTATGAATCTCATGAGAAGGCATTTCTGTTCAAATCATAGACATTTCATCCTTGAAAGAAATTTACATTGCACCACTAAGTAGATTTACACTATCCTGACAGCTGAAGCTTGACATAATATTTGGCTTACAAAATGTCAGCGCTGATTTTTCCCCACTTATTATTGTTTACCACGTTTATCCATATGGGGTACATGCAGAGAAGCTTTTATCACACCACTATTATGTTCTCCATTAAGCTGTATGCCGGCACCCCATACCAGCTATTTAAGTAATTTGCCTTGTATGTTAGTGTGTGTTTGAGCATGCAAGTGAGCTTAATCGTGCTGGTGCTCTGCAGGCAAACCTACAAATAGATGCCGTGACATTTCTGTTGGCTTTTAATAATTCATTAATGTCACAGACGATCACAGTGCTACAAAATGCTGCTGATGACTTTAAAATTCATGGAAACAGAAAGAATAAGTACAGTACATGCATACGTTTTAAGTAAACACCATTAATGGAGTTGTTTGTTAAATAATATAAAATACACACCAAATTCTGAGTATTCATTAAAACATTTGCAGCACATTTATGCAGTGATTGAATTGACTTATATAAATGATCACATAGCTACAAATTACATGCAGCAAAAAAAATATTTCATGCAGTGTTCAGACTTTGTACATTAGGTGATACTCAGCAGAAGTATAGAATTAGGAATCAAACTGAACCTTATCTTCGTGAAATCTGTCATCATTAATATGGTAATAATGCTTTGAGTAAAGTCAGAATGAGGAAACAGCAGGAATCACGGCAGAAACAATATTCTGAAACTAGGGAAAAATGGCACTTGATAAAAATCTACACCAACTCTTTTAAGAAACATTGATATGTTATTTAAAATATCAAATAGTTTTTTTTTTTAAATCTAAAAACAATTAAAAAATTTTTTTTTTAAATATTGTATATTTATGACAGCATGGTTGCATAGTGGTTAGCACGCCGGTCTCTTACCTGCAGGGTCAAGGGTGTGTTTCCTCCACTTGGGTTTCCACTTGGGTTTCCAGTGCTTGGTAGGTTTTCTCTGATTCCTCCGGTTTCTTCCCACAGGCCAAAGACATTCAGATTAAATTAACTGGCGTTTCCAGTTTACACATAGTGTGTGAGTGAGTGTGTGAGTGTGTGCGTGCTGTGCCCTGTGATGGATTGGCACCCAATCTAGGATGTACCCCGCCTAGAAACCCAAGTTTCCTGGGATAAGCTCCAGGCCTCCAGTGACCCTGCACAGGATAAATGGTATAAAGAGTGAGTGAAAGAGAAATTGAGATTGGGTGTATATTGATGTTATATCAGTACAAATACAGTATATAGCATTGTTGGTAGGCCTCAAATCCAGACTGACCTTTCTTTTCTTTCTATTGTCATTGTTGGCGCTTCTGTAAAAATTGCACAGGATCTTGATGTTGTTTCTGACCCTGTATATTCACTTTCTTATATTTGGTCGCTCACTTTCTTCACTTTATTGACACCTTATTGAACTTTCTCTGCAATTTGCAAAAACCTAATGATACTAACACATTAATACATGGTTTCATTACCTCTTTTTATTGATTACTGTAATGCTCTCCTGAAATACTCTCTTTTATTGGTCTACCAGCTATGCCTTTGAGCAGACTTTGTTACATTAAAAACTTAGCTGTTAGAGTGCTAACACAGACTACCTGCAATCTATTCATATCACAACCCTGCTGTATCAGTTACAATGGTTCCATGTCTTCCCACATTCAACATAAACTAATGTTCATTTCAAAGCACTGCACAGTCTTGCTTCTTTCTATACCATCCTGAAATACTACATCCTTACATCCAGGGCTGTAGTGGAGGCCAAATGCATATAAACGGTGTTTATGCACCTCCTAAATTTCTGAAATGGTGTTTATTCACCTCTAACTAATGGTAATGCAGATTTAAAATTTAGTATAGTTATTGCTAGAAAGGTCTTGCAACATCTTGGGTTATTCATACTGTTTTGCCAGATTAAACCATATTGTATTCTATATTTCGCTACTTAATTAGCATATATGGTACTGTACCTCGACTGTCTGCTGTGACCAAGTTTGACAACATGGATATGCAACGATTTGTGAAGCATGGAAATGGCAAACCTCCTCGTGCCAATGGCGGCAAAAGACCTCAAACACAAAGTGAAGAATTTTTTAAAAAAAACCTGACTATTTTATGATATCATTGTGGTCTTTGTTGGGAGTCTAATTGGTTGTTCCTGCCATGCGTTGCTGTGCCTTAGTTTTTAGTGAGCTTACAGTTTGACTCATGCCGTTGACATGACAAGGTACTAACGTCGCTATTGTTATTTAATTAAAGGATAATGGACAACATGACATTGGGGTTCCAAAAATGTAGTGGCTAAAGCAGTGGGTTAAATTATAATATTCTGCTTTTTTCCCACTGAAATGCAGGTTGGATTGTTGAGTTCTTTGACTGGTGGCTGATGTTAAAAAATCTTCCATATTGTATTTTATTGTTTTATTCTCTTAATAATGGTTAATAAACTTCATGGACTTTAGCTAAGTTTATTCCATCTGGGCTGTTAACAATGAATGTCACCACACCCCTGCTTACATCCCATCTAACACTCTGTGGTCCCCTGGCAGCCGACACTAGACCATCCTTTTCGCACCATTGCTCCCAGACTAGAGAATGCCCTACCCTAATCTCTCTGCTCTATAATCAATATATCTTCAATAATAAAACATTATTTTATTAATGATTTTCTATTCAGTCACCTTCCCTTCCTGTCAGTTGGGCTTTTTACAACCCCTCTTTTTTCGATAATCAGGAGCTAGGTTCAATCCCACAAGTGTTGAACTGTTATCATTTTCTGTATTATTATTATTATTACTCATCACTCAAAACTGATTTATCCTGTATACTAGGTCACGGGGCCTATCCCAGGAGACTTAGGGCATGAGGTGGAATACACCCTGGATAGAGTGGCAATCCATCGCAGTGCACACACAAACACACACTCACACACTCATTCACATAATACAATTTTGGGAATGCTAATTAGCCTAATCTGCATGTCTTTGGACTGTGGGTGGAAACCAGAGCACCTGGAGGAAACCCACCAATTTTCCAACAGGGAGAACATGCAAACTCCATGCAAGCAGAGGCGAGAATCGAATCTGGCCGGGAATTGAACCCGGACCCTGGAGGTGCAAGGTGACGCTAATCCTCCGTGCTGCCCTGTATTATTATTAGTTTTGCGTTATTATTATTATTATTATTATTATTATTATTATTATTATTATTATCTGGCCACATGTTTTAATCAGTGTTAGATTATTCTACGCACAGCAGCGAAATATCAATTTAGTTACAGTTACAGTATACTAAAATGTGCTATTTTCACCTTAAATTACTGATAAATTATAATTTGCAATGACACAATTACTTTTTTTCTCTCTATCCATTTCTGAACATTTGAAGGCCTTTCCAACTCCAAAGTCTAATTTTTATGTGTATTTTTATGTGTATTTTATGTGTAAAAAAGTATAATTTTGTGTATTAATTTTTTGAACTAGCTCATTAGTAGCTTAGCTGGCAGACACTATTTATTCTGTTTTCTGATTTTGAAAAATACTTTTCATGCCTTCATTTATAAGGAGAGACTGAGAAATACAAAAGGTGGCCAGAGCAATGCATGAAAAATAAAGCAGAATATACACAGTTACATATACACAGTATACATTTATACTTCAATAATAGACTCTTGTGCTTCCTATATTTACAAAATGACCAATTGCCACTGCAGCTGCTCGGTATAATAACAGGAAAAGAGACTGACTCCATCATTTCCTCTCCTGAAGGATACGTGTGGTTTCAGTATACAGTTCAGCTAGGACTCCATCCTAAATCCAAGCATTAGAGTAGGGAAGCAAGGCGTGCTGTTAGGGGCAAATGGCACACTCTCAGGAGTTCAAAGTATGAGATATTGATTTAAAAGCCCTTTGAACCTGCAGTGAATGATAGATCTTTAACTTCTATGCTTCTTTTTTCCCCCATATGCATTTACCTGTGAGACTATTCTTCATTTGCAGAGCTCACTAATGAAGTGGATAAAAAAGGTGGATAGGACAGAGGAATCGACACATTGTTTACACTTTGATAAGAGTAACTCAACACAGAGAATGTCTGGAATCCTAGATTAAAGAAAAATCATTGTAGACTCAATTATAACAATCATATGACCTTCGGTGAATTGTTGTTGACAGGCATGTGATGATCCAAGACTGTTTTATATTTGTACTGCAGGCAGGTACAAAATAATTATTGATCATTTCTCTTTAGTAAATAGAATAATATGAATAAATAATAATATGAATGGTATTCATATCTATCTATGTATATTTTCAATGTATTTATCTACTCTGTGTAGTTAAAATGACTCAGATGGATTGAATTATTGGCCTTCATTAAGAAAAAAAAACAACTAAGGATAATGCTATGTTCAATAGTGAAAGTAAAAGCATTAGAGTTCCACATGCACAAAGCTACAAGAACTCAAAGGATTGGGTGTGGCCATTCACATGTGGCCATTGAAAATCACTTGGTAATGAGGCTAGCCAGGGGAAAAACGCTGTGGTCTAATGAGTCCAGATTGACCGAGAGCAATGAACCCGTTAGAGTAAGAAGGGAGGCACATGAAGCGATGGACCGATCATGGATAGTACCCACTGTACAACAATCTGGAGTGTTATGGTCTGGGGTTGCTTCAGTTGGTCAGGTCTAGGCTCAGCTGCGTTATGTGGCAATAAAATTAAGTCATCTGATGACCTGAATGTAATGAATGACCAGGTTATCACATCAATTCATTATTCTTCCCTGATGGCACAAGTATATTCCAGGACTCAAATTGTAAAAAAGTGGTTCTGGGAACATAAGGAATCTTTGTCACACATAAATTGACTGCCACATTGTGCCACAATCAAAGCTAAATGTAGTTAAACTAATTTTTAGTCTGTGCAATTTTTTAAATCTATCTATCTAAGTACAATCAGTGTTGAAATGGACTCCCAGGACTCTTCAAGGGATACCAACACTCTTTAATTTTCTGTCTGGAAATGGACATTTTGTATGAAATGATATATGTACAAATAATATGAATGCTCCTTTTGGAGACTTGTTTGGAAATGGAATGGAAAGAGGTGGACATGGATTTACAGGCCAAACATTATGCAGTTATTATTTTCCTTTCTTTCTAAAAAAGCAATGATGTGTATTAAAAGGTAACATTTAACAAAGTCCTTCTTTTTTTTTATTAAATATTGTATAATTTGAGGGTTATTTTGGTGTCCACATGAGTCTCCATTGTGCCACTATATGGAGATTTGTGTTTGGTTGTGTGGTCAAGGTTAACAACCACAGAACCACTCCAGCTGGATTTCCCAGAGTTCATGTCAGAGTGAATCTATCCGATTGCTGTAACAACAGGACGTCCGCTCAACACTCTCTCCTGGGTAATTAATTCACTGTGAATGATGCAGTGGAGAGGCAGCTTTAATCGGCCTGAGATGCTATTCTGTTTGTATAACTAACAATGCTAAGTCTTCATTTGCCACTCTCTCCATCCCCCTCATAAATAAACTAATTAGCTTTGACTTGGCAGAATGACTGCAGGAGATGAAGTAAAGTGTCTCTATGGCTTCTGAAAGCTTCCGGCACAACATAGTGTAGTACCTTACATGAATGACAATCACGTCATTGGCCATCTTTCAAAACCAAATCATACAGTCTGCTGTGTGAACACATTCAGGTAAGCAAACAAGGAGAAGAAAAACCCCTTACAGCTATGGCTACAGGTATTTTGAGAAAACAGTGCTAATTTTGAAAGGAAAAAAAAGAATTAGGCATTAATGGCAACGACCTCTGGATGCCATATGTGACATTTATACTTTTAGTTAGTAACTTGTAGCTATTTGTAATAACAATAACATACTTATGTATATAAAAAAGGATTATTTGCTTATTTGCACATTGCAGGAGATAAGTCGATAAGAATGCACACAAATACCAGGTGTAAATGAAAGGGTGAAATTGGATTGCATTCTGCCTGTATATTGATATAGAAATATATAATGTACTACATTAAGATGTCAATAAAGGCACCAAGCCTAAAAAAGTCAGTTGGAAAGCACTATGTTAATGCCCCTATCTTGGAGTTATCTTTAATTAAAAACACCCCCTTTGAAACCTAATATCAGATCTTACAAATATAACCCTAAGTTAGTTAGGGTTAGAAAAATGCTGAAACATTGGTGCAGTATATTCATATCCTCACAGTCACGTCTGCTACTTTGATGTTTCTGTCAAAACCTTTATTATGCGTTAATTCATTCATTTTCAGTAAACACTTTGAATTCTGATGTCACAGGAAAAACAATGGAAGAGAGAAAGAACTACAGCCTGATTTGGATGCCGGTTCTGATGCTCAACACAGATTACACCAGTAGTGCAACAAAAACCTGTTTCACTGCATGACAAGTATAACTATAAGTAAAGGTATACTTCTTACATATAGATGACTTTTGAGATTCTACAGCTCTCCATCCCCCCAAACATTTCCAAAGTGGTGTAATGGTGATGCCCAAGACCTGACAGACATCAATTATGGGCCGCACGTTTTACTGCTACAGCCTCCTAACTTTGGAGCACAGTCTCCCTGGACACTTTTGACTGTTCTCCCTTTCAAAAATTGGCTTTCTCTTAGCTTTTTCACATCTCTCTCTCTCCTTGCCTCGCTTTTCCTCCTAAATGTAATTGTAAAGCAACCATAAATGTTAGAAATCCTCTCTATAAATAAAATTTATAAAGTATTATTATTATTATTATTACTACTACTACTAGTAGTATCAATAATAATAATAATAATAATAATAATAATAATAATAATAACAATAATAACAATAATAACAATAATAATAATTATTATTATTATTGACATTGGCAAGACATTCTGTGATTCCTGTATATTTTAGCCTAAATTTTTTAGATCTAAATCTAGCCAGATCACAGCCACAGCCCCCTAAATATGTATTTGACACATAACGTTATTGCTTCATCCCTTTTTCTTTTTTTTTTTTAGAGCCACAGGCATCTTATGGAAGATATTCAAGGTAAATTGTTCCAGGCCAATGAAGTCTTTTCTATGTTATTGGCAACTTAACTTGTTCCCTCCTGTTCAGTTTCATATGAGAAACCATGAGGCAAAAACGTGTGTGTCAGCAGTATAATGTTGATAATAAAAAAGCCACAGCTAAGCAAGCAGGACTTGAAATAGCTTTGAGAGGCGAGAATATTTATTCACTTTAATGATGAGGCTCTCTATTGACTTTTTGAGAAATCTAATATTCAGCCTGCAGGGCTGTGAGAATCTTCCCCACTCACAATGCAATTTCAGAATGATCTCTGGGATAATAAACATTTATAACCTTCCACACAGTCACTGCTCCCCACAAAAAAAAAAAAAAAAAAAAAAAAATTCACAACACCTTTCCTGTTTGGCGATGCTATATTGATCAGAGAGAGAGGCTCACCCCAAAAGATACATTTTATTTTGCATGAACAAATTTGCAATTAGTTAAGGGGTACAATTAAGTTTTCCGGAGTTAGAAGACGCCACCTTAGTATTGTAAGGTTCATTTTACCAGTCATTATTTACCCAGGCACTTCCCTACAACACATATCCTGTACAGGGCGGCGGGATGCCTGGAGCCTATCCTAGGAGACTCGGGCCACGAGACAGGCTGAAGTCTACCCTGTATGTCTTTGGACTGTGGAAGGAAACTAGAGTACCTGGAGAAAACCCGGCAAGCATGGGAAGAACAGAAAAACTCCATGTATGCAGACACGACGTGGGAATCAACCTGGAGGTACAAGCCCATAGTGCTCCCAGTACACCCCTGTCCTGCCCTTAACCCAAGCAGAACTACAGTATGTAATACTAAGGTCATGATATCTTTGGGCAGCCTAACTGACTGTTAGTTTCTATTCAATGAACTTAATATAGGACCTACTAGACCTCCTCACATTTCCAAACTCTTATGAACTGACAGAGAATAATGACTGCTGCATGCAGCAGCACTATATTTGAGGCTTTCAAGTATTCTTTAAATAGTCCATGTGTGAAGGTCTAAAGGTTATCTGTCAGAAAATGACATAAAAGAGGTGTGGAAAATGGGTCAGCTGAAGAGACTAAAATGAGCAAATGCACTTATGTTTCAGGAAACATATAAATATATTTATTGAAGAGATTTCTAGTGGCATGAGCCATGTACGAGGTCTTAGTAGTGTAGTGAAGTTTCTGGATGTACTGTAATTGCTTGCCCCCCCCCCCACAAACACACATATTTGATAGTAATCATTTTAATTAGTACAGATAAGAATGCTATGCTTTTAGGTAGGCTTTTATCTTTATTTTTGTCATGGAGAGGTTTGGAGATGATACACTTTGCTGGCAATTGTAGTGATACTTTCTCATTCCAAGACATTGCCAGTGCCACTGCAGGAGATTCAAATTAATTCATTTTTCTCACTTATTTTGCTGTCATCTTTTCATTTTTTCCGTCTTCCTTGGGCCTAGAAGGAGGAAAGTGGATACTCACCATTTTCTTAGTCAGTTTATTATCTTGCACATGTACCTTGGCTGAATACCTTGAGAGGAGCCTTCTTTCATATAAATTCTGTTTGACTTATACTTGACAATATCCAACACTTGGATGAGGCATTTGCTAGATGATACTGATATTATCATAAATAGTATTGCATATAGGAGAGATTAGTATTGCATATAATCAGTTATTGCATGATTAATTAAGGGAGGCAATTGAAACTAAAATCTAAACACAGATATAAGAGGAACCAGTCAATTAGGGAATATGCTTAATACTAAATAAGTGCCTCACTGATTGTAGATTAAATATTTCAGATATTTATGCCATCTCTTTAGCTTTGTATAACTGTCTGATCAATAAAATGTTTAATAATTGGTTCATCCTTAGGCTAAAGTCTCTGAAATTGCTTACCTGCAGTATATTTATATAAATTCACTGTTTGTGTGCAACTGTTTTGTTTTCCATAAATTAATGTATTTTTGTAATCCTGAATAATAGTTGCTCAATACACAATGCTAATCTGGTTGCTATTCTTCAATATGTGCTTTGTTTTGTAATTTGTGCTGTGAAAGAAAATCTGATCAAAATTTCCCTCCGGAGACTCTCTACCTTCTAATGCAACCCTGAAAAAGTATTTTATAATAAAACTTTTATAAAGTAGATAAAAAAGGTTAAATAACATGTTAACGTCTTAAGGCTTACATTTTGTTTACAGTGGTGTGAAAAACTATTTGCCCCCTTCCTGATTTCTTATTCTTTTGCATGTTTGTCACACTTAAATGTTT
>JAOVVB010000008.1:20626064-20641253 GCA_028570985.1 Heterobranchus longifilis
ATCTGGCCAGGTTCCCTGTATCACTTTTGTCATTAACATAGTCATAGAGAGACTCGGAGACAGACGTGCGATAGGAAGCACATCAGCATTTTTCCAGTTAGACAAAAGGGATCCAGGGGTCACGATCAATTTGCATGTATATTCATCTGCACATGAGCTATTATACCGTATAAGGACTCAGGAAACACAACGAGAGGATTGTTTTATGGGTTTAGAGGCATGGGAAAGTTAATAATATAATAATATCAGAAAACCTTACAGCTCTGTATTAACATTACATATTTTGTAGATGTTTGTAAAAATGATATAGGTAATATGCAGTATGTAATCTTATTTACAGCTGACGCATAAATAATTGTGGCTTAATTTGTTAGAGATTAATTTAGTCACCAGGAATTATTTTAGTCATGTGGAATTTCTACGAATGTTTTTTTTTTTTACTTTCTAAACCTTTGGAGCGACACACACTGGAGGGAGGAAAGTAATATCTGAAGGTGTCACTATCTCTAAAGCAAATGACCATCAGTGTTGAGTTGGAAGGGGCAGGAAGTGAAGGCAGCTTTTGTTCCTGATGCTTGTGATAAAATGAACACTGTTATCTAAAACACAGGATCATTACTAGAGTAGTGAAGATGTTAGCTACATTTATGTTATACATTTGGTAATCACAACCTGCACATTATGCACAGACAGTACGAATGTAACTGTCTCCGTGCTGCATTCAGGCAGCTTTTCCCTGCAGCATGATCGTGCGTGATTAGGAAGTCCACAGCTGTACACACGAGGCCTTACATGATATTGCAGAATGCAGGATTCAGGAATCTTTCTACACAGAGCTACCTGACTGACAGAACAACTGGCAAACATCAGAACAGCAGGAAATTAAAAAGTGCTGTACCACACCAGTCGAAGCTTAGCTAGAGCGAATATTTAATTAGCCATTTTTAATTTTGTTACCTTTTTAATGCACAACTTTTCTTTTGCTAAATGCAGCTATGAGTCTGCATGCAGTCTGCAGTGCCATTACAGAGTTTTAGTTATTGTACTTCAGTTGTGTTTCTTTTTTTTTTTAATGGAAGGCTAGGGCCCGTCCCCAGCCAATGCTTTTATTCCTGATCTATTATTTAAAAAAATGTATCGTAATCCAGCCACAGCTATATTATATTGAATTGATTTTCTATTTTTCTACAATGATTTTCTATTCTACTACGTCTTGGTATTGATTCTACTGTATGTCTCTGGAACTGTGCAGGAGTATATAGAGAGTATATAGAATGACTTAAACAGAGTCAGTTGTTGGTACAGTATATACACTGATCAGCCATACAGTAAATGTCACCAACATGTCAAGTGTAGAACTTTGATTATCAATGATATACCAGTAAATTATCAATGATATACCAGTAAATTATCAATGATATACCAGTAAATTGGTGACTGGCGTAATTGAGCACCCAAGGCCCATCTACATCTGTGGGGACCAAAGGCCAGCCCACTCAACCTGATCCCACAAAAAAGCCAATGCAACAACAACAACAAAAGAAAGATATCAGAACACCCAGTCCGCCACAGCCTGCCGCACACTGGGGCCAGCAGGGAAAAAGGTTAATGTTGTTTACCCAGCGTCCAAATTCCCCTGATCACAATCCTATATCGAGCATTTATGGCAAGTTCTGGAAAAACAAGTTTGATTCAAGTTGTAATCCAGGGGAGTACTATAAATAAATTACAGCTGGGTGTTTTTCTCCATTAAGTCAGTCAACTGGAATTAATATCTAACCCAATTTTCAGATTGTTCTTTTTGAGTATACAGTACATGTACATATTCATGTATATTTTTTTACTTATTTATTAAATCCATGAATGCTGTTTAAAAGTTTAAATGAAGGAAAAACTCAGCCTTCTTAACCCCTTACATGTCCCCTATAGCCTTCACTGCTCCTGACCTCTGCAGTTAGATAATAAAAAAGGAATGAAAGAAAGAAAGAAAAAAAAAAACCAACATACACGCACAGCTACACAAGGAGCCTGTTCTTGAAGACTTAAATATTTAAGTATCACTGCAGAGATATAGAATTTGTACAAATCTGACTAGTCCGATGAATAGGTTAATGTGAAATATAATGGTGCAAGATGTCTTAAGTATTAATTCAGCCGGAACTCAGTTTTTTGTCTAGGCGTGGTCAAGGTACCACCGAGCACCAGCAAGTACGGTACTTTGAAACATACCACCCACCTGAACATTGCAGCTGACCAAGTACACCCGAAACCCGAAACAGTATACCCTGATGGCATTGGCCGCTTCCAGCCAGATAATGTGCCGTGTCACACTGTGAAAATGGTCCAAGAATTATTTGAGGAACATAACACTCAGTTCGAATTCTCCAGATCTTTGGGAAATGTCCTGGAAATACAAGTCTGATCCATGGAGGCTGCACCTCACAACTAATCTGACTTACAGGATCTGATAATGATGGCTTGGTGCCAGATACCACGGCGCACTTTCAGACGTCTAGTGGAGTCCCTGCCTCGACACGTCAGACAGGCCTGTTTTGGGGACGATTTAAAGTGCTTTCAACTAGTTGCACCTTGAGCGTCTGGGATGGTGCATTATACAGTATATCATCAGGCTTAGACGACAGTGAAAACTGCAACATCTGCCATCTCTGTTGAAGGCTGTTGCCTTTCGCGTTTTATCAGACAACAACAAAACATACACATGCGCCTAATTCCGCTTTTTGCTGTTTACTACACCACCCTTCTTTTTTTGGCTTCCTGCTGTTCCATGAATGTTGCTGGCTGTGCGCAGACCTTCAGAGGTTTGTTCTCAGAGAGAATTCTGACATAGCATAAACAAGTCTTGTGGATGGCTCATCTAAAACCACCGCAGCAAAACAACTGACAAAAAAAAAATAGTCAAATGTTATGGTCAATAAAGGGAGAGATGGTAGATCTCTCCCTTTCCTTATTTCCCCTCATTATTTTTAAGGTGTCAGGATCTTCCTGTTCCTATTAAGTGCTGAAAAGTCTTACCAATCCTTTTTTTTTTTTCTTCATTATTGGTTCCTTCTGAACCCAATGCAGCTACTTGGATATCTTTTCATGAGCTGCTTCAGATGCTGGACTTCTAAGCTATGCAAATGTATTCGACGGGTGAAACTAAAGCAGCCTTTGTTGCTTTCCAGAGCCTTCTCCAGAGTCCTTTATCAATTCCCTTGGATTGAGACCCTCACATTTCCTACAGTAATGAGAAGAAACGAAATATTAAAATTATTTTGCCTGCTTGAACTTTACTAAGCAGACTACTAGAGCATGCAGAGCCATGCTAAAGACTGATCGGGGTTCTTTCGCTCATTGGCCGAGTCAGATGGCTTTGAAATGATTATGGCGACATTTCTGCCGAGGATTTATGTGGAAATGACTGTGTAATGAATATGAGCTTTATGTGGCTTGCTGCTACTTAATTGTGTAATGAGGACTTCAGTCCAAAATATTTCTCATAAATATTTCAGAAAAATAGCATTAATTCCAGCTTGATGGATGTAAGGAGCTTCCTGCAAGATGATATTCTGGTTTGTTTGAAAAATTAGGACCCGCATTTGCACTGGATAGAATCGATGGACACGTCTTGTCTCTATGATCGATAAGGTGACAAAAGCCTTCTGCCAAAATCTGGCAGTGTAGACATTCTTTTGTTCTGGAACTGAACATAAGAGTGAAATTTACAGATGGAAAAGGATCTGTTGGTATAAAAAAAAAAAAACAGTAACTTATAACTTATAAGCTTTTAAGTGAATTACCTGTCATTTGTCTGTGCCAGGTTGATTTTTATATACATTTAGGTTTTAATTAATATAATTCCTTGTTCCTCCCACAGTCCGAAGACATGCAGATTAGGCTAATTGGCGTTCCCAAATTGCCTGTGGTATGCGAATGAGTGTGTGTGTGTCCTGAGATGGATTGGCACCCTGATCAGGGTGTACCCCACCTCGTGCCCTAAGGCTCCTAGGATAGGCTCCAGGCCCCCCGTTGACCCTTTATATGGGAGAAAGCGGTACAGACGTTAGTAAGTGATACTTCCTTGTTAATGAAACACTGCTGCTTATTAACACTCCCAAGGCCAAATGTTTGTCTTCAGATGATTGACCCTCACTCCACTGCGATGTTGTAGGAGGACCCTTGTTGATTAAGATCCTGCTGATGACATGGTCGAGCGAGCGTTTGGCATAAGACTCATTCGCCGTCTCATGCTACACTTCCGCTGTGTCGCTCCCACCCGTCCTACACATCCTTTCCATGCGCAGCTCCTGTCTGAAGTGATGTCTGTTGTCATGGTGACAAAATCCACAGCACACTCCTACTCATACCCCAACTTCCTTGTTTTTCCCGTCCTATACGTGCCAGGGAATAAATCGCTGAAGAGAATGCGAAGTGATTGCAACCCGAGAGTCCTCATCACCCCATGCAAGCATCGGGCAAGAGAGGTAGAAGAAGCGCTGCGCCAAAAAAATAAAAGAATTAAAAAATAAAAAACAAGAAAAACAAAACAAAACAATAAAAATCTCCCAGGCAACTTGAAGAGGTCATTATCTCACTAGCAATCAGGCTTTTAAGCAGCTCTAACAAGCACGGAGCAAGGCCGAGTCAAGTGTGCCGACAGTGATGTCTCGGAAAGCCTTAAAATTTCAAATGTCGATGATAAACAACTGACGAAATGGCTGCAAACATATCATTCCTTTTACCCCGCCTCTCGTATTTTCCGTTCTTCTCCTCACTCATTTGCACTGGCTAGTCAGACAGCAACATGCTTGGCTATGCAGCTACCTTTCACTCTGGAGAACTACAATGTTTCCGCTTGCATGTAGGCCAGGCTGGACACGATTTAATGGGTTTTGTGCAAGTGTCCGTAGTCTGATCCATCAAATAAATGTAAGCAGATTCATCAAGGCACAGAAGAGATTCCATTAGTGCACATGCGATTATGCATGTGATTAAACTCCCAAACACTTGTAAGCTCTTTGAGAACGTCAAACGTCAGATTCATTGTGTGGAAAAAGCACGACGTAATTGGACTCGGTAGGCAAACAATTTTGAATAGTCACAAACCTGAGTAATAGTATCATTAGCAGTGATAGCAACAGCAGAAAAATTTGATTGCAGTTACTGTTTTTTTTTTTGTTTTTTTTTTCTTTCCCAAAACTGAACTATTTGTCCAAATGTTTGTGGACACCCGACCATCAGATCTCATTACTTTAGGTTGCTCTTGTAATAACCTCCATGCTTTTTAGAAGGCATTCCATTCCATTTTGGATCGTCACTATGGCCATTTGCACTCGTTCAACCTGCAAGATGTTTAGTGATCGGACCATGATGTTGGTTGACGAGGCCTGGGAGGCAGTTGGTTTTAGAGTTCATTTCAGTGATGTTGAATCTGGTCTCTGTGCAGAACATCAGCTCAGGAACATTGTCATGTTGGGACATGTTTGGGCCCCTTAGTTATAGTGAAAGGAAATGATAATGTTATATATAACATCCTATACAAGTTTATGCTTCCAATTTTATGGCAACAGTTTAGTGAAAAATGCATATGTGTTTGATGGACAGGTATCTACAAAGGTTTAACATATAATGTATAATTAACTTGCATTTAACATTTTTCTCGAATCGTTATACATAATACACAATATAAAATATAAAATCCTACAAAGACAGTTGTCTTAATTTTAGGGACGGAAACGATAATCATGATTTGCAAATCTAGCTACTGATTTGCAGTGAAATTTTGTAAGTGTCATGATTTTATAAATATCACGATTACATTTTTTCCCGATTTTGTTAAAATTCTAAACGTAGCAAAGATGCTGTGCTGTGTCAGTATTTTAGACATGCAGGAGTACAGAGGAGTGGAAACATTTAACCACCTCAAATGCAAACATATTTATTCATTCATCTTCTATACCGCCTATCCGGTACAGGGCCGCAGAAAACCTGGAGCCTATCCCGGGAAACTTTCTGGCACAACGCAGGGTACATCATGGACAGGGTGCCAATTCACCGCAGACCACCCATGCACACACCACACATTAATTTACACACTACGGGCAATTTGGGAACACCAAGTAGCTTAATCTGCATGTCTTTGGACTGTGGGAGGAAACCTGAGTACCCGGAGGAAACCCACCAAGCACGGGGAGAACATGCAAACTCCATGCACACAGACTGGAGGCAGAAATCGAACCCTTGACCCTGGAGGTGCAAGGCGACAGTGCTAACCCCTTCGCTACTGTGCCACCTTATGCAAGCATATGTAACAAAAAGATTTAAAAATCTGTGTACATGAATTGCCACACAAAAGGATTATGATTCCACACTGAATCGATTTTACTTAATATTAATATAGGGAACCTCCTAGGAATATTTGGTTAAAAATGGATAACTATACTGTCAATGCATGAACTTTATAGCAACATTTTTTGATCATAATTTATTAATACTTCATATGTGCAATGAGTTATACATTTTTAGTCCCCGAACAAAAAAAGTAACACTTAGGATTTAAATAAGCAAATCCTTTAGAACCTTTGATTCGCTAATTACTGCAGTAATTAATATGATTCAGAAATTCTTTTAACCCTAACTGATGAAGAGAGCACCTCTTTTTTTCTTAAATAACCTGAAGATGTTAAAAGATGTTTCGTGTTGACATGGAAAAGATGTTACTATGTTTCAGAAGAGTCAAATTCTTAGACTGCATCATGCAGAACAACTAAGGAGATTGCTGAAATTCTGGAATGTTGTTAAGAACTGTGGAAGAAATGTGGTCGGAAAAACAAACAAACAAAAAAAAAATCACAAATGCACATGATCAGAGTTCACTTAAACACTTGTGAAGCTTAGGGGAAGTTGCATTGTAAATAAAAAAAATCAAGAGTTGAAATCGGGGCTATGTAGGAGCATCACCACACACACACACACACACACACACACACACACACACACACACACAATGTCGTGGGTACTTAGGATTTAACAAATGTGTGGCCATTAGAAAACCACTTGTTAGTGAGGCTAATTGGGGAAAAGCCTCAGTTTGCTAGGCAGCGTAATGGTTGGACATTGGAGCAAAAAGGTCATGTGGTCTGGTGAGTTCAGATTAAGTCTATTTTAAGGCAGTGGGTGCACGCATCATGCACAGTGTCCACTGCACTCTACCTCTGGAGGCAACATTATGATCTGGTGTTGCTTCAGTTGGTCAGGTCTATGCATTCTTTGCATTCTACTGTATATTGCTTGTAGTAGGGAAAGTTGGTTTATTACGCTCTGAGCTCTGCTTGGAGTTTTGCATCATGTCCCCATTGCCTGTATAGTGTTACCCCTTCAACAAGCCATATGACTTATAATGATGCAAAATTCCCTGATCCCTTTCTTGGAGATGCATTTTACTAAACTAGCACCTGTCCGAAAGGAGATTGCAAACTTTACAAGTGTTTTGTTGTAACATTCCAGTTGCTGCATAATAAACAGCTCACAGGTTTTTCTATATTTGGTTGGTAGATAGTAAAATGTAGTATAACATTCTGTGCCCTGTATCCTGGACCATTAAAATCTGGACGTTTTAGGGGGAAAAAAATTCTTAACAGTTTTAACAAGAAAAAGAAACTATTGCTTATTTCATGCAGTTCCTGAATATAAATAAGATTGTATAATTCAGATCAGTCAGACTATACATTCAGGTTTTCACCACTGACCTTTTACATTGTAATTAAAGTAATTGAATGCAATATTAAATATAGAATTGAAATAACTTTCCGAGTAGGAATTATTAATAATGACATTTATTTTACAGGGCTCCCACAGAAGAGTATTCCTCAGAAGGTGCTGATTAGTTCCGTATAACAGCATAACTCACAGTAGTAATGGCTGAAAGTCAAATTCACAAGTTCATATTAAAGCACTTTTTCTGCTACAGAATTGTTTCTACGGTGACAAACTCACAAAGATATGACTTGATGGACACTGATATAATCTAAGTCTTGTCTAAGTCTGTCTGATACAATTTACGCCAAACCGTTGCTTCCGAGCTGGAAACACACAGTTGTATAGAATGTCTTAGTGTACTGAAGCATTGGCGTTTCTCTTCACTGGAACTAAGTGACAACCAAATATGATTCAGCATGACGATGCCCTGTGCACACAGCGACTTCCATGAAGAAATGATGTACCAAAGTTGGAGTGGAAGAACACTAGTGTCCTGCTTACAGTCCTGACCTCAAGCCCTCTGAACACCATTGGGATGACCTGGAATGCTGAGTGTGCCCTAAGCCTCCTCACCTGACATTAACACCTGGCCTCACTAATGCTGTTAGGGCTGAATGGCCACAACTGACCACAGCCATGCTCTAAAATGTAGTGAATAACCTTCCCAGAAGAGGGACTGACACTGGAATGGGATGTACAGTATGAGTGTATAGGTCAGGTGTCCACAAGCCTTTGGCCATCTTGTGTTTATTTAACTGTCACTATAGTGAAGCTGGCTGTAAAGAGAATGCTTATAAACCATTTTTGAAAAGAGACTAGATTCCCAATACTGAGTTAAAACTGTTCCTTTTAGCGTGATGTTTGCAGTCCAGCAATTATGCTTTATCCCATTTGAGACTCGCTGCATTTATATAATAGGGATGGGAATCACCAGTGACCATCCAAAATGATATTATCACAAAACCTAGGTGCAGACTTGATTCATATTGTATATTATATTCTGGATCATGATTTTATAAATATCCGTATCAGATATTACATTTTTCCAATTTTGTTACAATTTTGAGACCTGGAATCTTGAGCATAGAGAAATTAAATGTAGACCATTCCTTATATTAGTTTTCCTACTTTCTTAGTTTTTACATACAAATGTTAAGTACCTGTAGGATTATAAAAGAACGGTCACATTTTACTGCCTCAAATACCTCCAAATGGGTGGGTGCGCGCAATGTCTAACGTGCATATTAAGACTAAATAGTGCCCGTTGTGATTAGAGACTAGTGTGTGCCTGTGTAGTGAGTGGATTTAAGACAAATTTATTTGCATAGTTTTGAAAAAAAAAAAGTGGATCTGAGGCTTTTGAACATGCAAAATGTTTTGAAAATGTAACACTTGAAAAACCTGTTTCTGTTGCTCCATTCGGAAGCTCATGCATTCAGCACAGAATCGGTTATATCCTTGGCTGATCGGTCATGGCTGATCAAGCTGAAAACCATCTAGTTCTGGTCACCGGCTGGTCGACCGGTACATCTCTTATCATACATCCAAATGTAAAAACTAACAAACGATTGATTTTTGGAGTCAATGCGGCGAGACATGAATCGGCACACAAAAGAATCCTGATTCATTACTGAATCAATTTTTTCCCCATCTCAAATATACACTGTATTATTGACAAAGGAGAGGAAAAAAGGTAGGAAAACACTACTTAAGGCGACTTAATGTACATTATAATGTACAGTCTGTGATATCAGGAACCGAACTGTTCCAGAAATATTCCACGGCATTAAATGTTTGATGCCGTTCTTAAACAAATACAAAATTGTACATAATGGCAAATTGCAGTATATTTACACATAATTTACTCTTTCAAGAAATTAATCAGCTACAGTTTGTATTGGACTTCCACATACATACCATGCTGCCGCTGATTAGTTTCCTGTAATGAAAGTTCCCATTGGTGCCAAAACAGCTCGTTAAGGCATGCACACCACAATACCTGTGTGCTGCAGTGTCTGGCACCAAGACGCTAACACCAGATCCTTTAGGTCCTGTACTGTAAGTTGCGAGGTAGGGCCTCCATGGATCAGACTTGTTTGCAAGCTGCAATGCATTGTGTGTCCTGACGCGTTCCTATCATAGGCAGTATTTACTTTTTCAGAAATTTGTGGTCCTGTAGCTCTTCTGTGGGATCAGACTAAATGGGCTAGTCTTATCTCCCCGCACATAACGTTGAGCTTTGGGTGCACATGAGCCTATTTCAGGTTCAGAGGTTGTTCTTCCTTTTGACTAATTTTACTAGTTAATCCACAGGATCTTTCATTTTAAAGACCTGCCTAGCCCTGACAATTTGACCCTTGTCAGAGTCGCTCAGATGCTGGTGTTTTTCGATGTTTCCGTTAACACAACCTCGCCCTGTCTAAGTTAATCAAAAAATCATAGTGAGATTATTTTGACACATATTGAGATTGTGATTTAAATTGCAATATATCATCTGTATTTATATAAAGTACTTATCTACTGTAATGCCAAATAAAGGCACAAATTATCTAATTAAGATGATGTCTACCAGTACTATATTTAATATTTAAAAAATATATATAAACAAATACTTACATTTTTAACAAACGCTTGATTCCCTAAAACAAACTGCATTCTGTTGAGACAAAATAATTGCACAAAGCCATATTGCTATTTCTATTATTTTGCAACTAATTACCAAGCTTCAGTACTCTAAAACCTCCCGTGTGCAGCATGTGAAAAGTTTTGAAAAAATGAACGAACAAACAGAATGGGAAATGTCTTTTATTCTCATGTATTTTAAATATGGCTGTCATTATCTAGATTGCACAAACTGCAACAGTTATACTATTGTTTGGTAAATTATAAGGATGGAAATCTTTAACTGTGTGCTTTCAATACATTTGAATATTCATACCAAGCTGTTGGTGCTCATGTAAAGATGCAGTTTATCACTTTGGAGCCAGCCGGCATCCATCGGTGATGATACAATAAACTGCCTGTTGATGTATTGTGAATACTGAAACGCCCTTATTGTTTATGTTTCACACCGCTGTAAGACAAATGCACACGTCCTCTGAGCAGATGCAAAGTGATAAACCAGGTCAGAGCCTTGTATTTTGTGTGGACTAAGTCCCACTATCTAGGGATTTAGGGAAAAAGGAGAGGTGTATACTATTAGAATATATTAGAAAAGTGCACAAGAATAAATTACTTTTTTTCTATCTCTTCCCTTTTATTATTATTATTATTATTATTATTATTATTATTATTACGGCTTAATCCAACAGACTGTATAAAGTGTTGATACCTTTTTAATGGTAAGCTGTTCAATTCGATAATATCTAATATGTCTGATGCTGGATGTAAATAGCTCAACACTGACACCTGATGTAATTTGCCTACAAACTGCACATGCTAATTAGACTCTGACTGGCAAGACACACAAAGTGCAGGGATAAAGAATACACAAGTGTCTAATTATTCACTACTTGGGAGCACTACTATTTTTTTTAACGTAACAACAGTAGAGTTTGAAACTGATCACCTATAATATTAAAAACATAAACATTAAAACCATTAAAAAAGGTTTTGGGTTCCCCTTGTTCCACCAGGGTGGGTCGGGCTCCACAGGGCCTCTGATGGTGTACTGTGGTGTCTGGCAGAGGGATGTTAAGCAGCAGGTCCTTTGGGTGGTGTGGGTTGCATGGTGGAGTTTTCCATAGATTAGACTTGTTTGTCCAGTGCATCCTGTGTGTCCTTGATCGGACTGGGATCAGGGGAGTTTGGGAGCCGGGTCGATGGCGTTGAGCTTTTTGCTTACTGGGTCCTCTGCATAGCGGGTTGTAGGGGAATGCGTTTACTGGTACCTTTCTATGGTCAGCATTGAATTTTCTTTTAGCCATTTGTGCTACATTAGCTTTTATGTGTGATCAGATC
Source organism: Heterobranchus longifilis (assembly GCA_028570985.1). Classification (NCBI taxonomy): domain Eukaryota; kingdom Metazoa; phylum Chordata; class Actinopteri; order Siluriformes; family Clariidae; genus Heterobranchus; species Heterobranchus longifilis. Next base: position 20,637,783 of record JAOVVB010000008.1, read on the forward strand.
CATTCACTAATTTGCTGGAGTATAGTTGGTGATCAGTGTTGTTCAGTTCACCTGATGGTGGTATTAGTGTTATACCACTTCACTGATCGACTGAATGCTTATTAACATTTATGTGCATGTTTTTGGAAAAATGCATGCCATAGGTGCTCAACTCAGAATATTTTAATTTATACCTAATTTCATTATAATTATCATTTTCCCTTATATATATATTTTTTTCAAATTTATATTCATACTTCTTATTTCTGTAAAGCTGCTTCGTTCCAATGTCTGTTGGTTAATATGCTATACAAATTGAATTAAATTGAATTGAATTCTGATTAGTCAGCACTACGTGGATCTATCTCAGGGTTTCGTAATACAATTGCTTTATTAATCCATACTGAGTCCTTTATATAGGGTGATGGTGAATCTGCAGTTTATCCCAGGAACACTGAGTGCAGGGCAGGATTATGCTCTGGATGGAGCTGTTTAGTTACTTACATGTTTATTGTATTTATCAACTTTTGAATAATTATAATAATTATTATAAAAAGTATAATAGTAATAATAATAATAATAATAATAATAAAAGTGGTGCTAATAATTTCAATTTTGCATTCAGTGTTACTTCAGTGATTGTGGCAATGATTTATTTTGACACATTTTGATTTATTTACAAATTATATTTTATTTTATTAATTGGTATCGGTGTTAATGTGACATAACCACTAAACCACTGTCATGCAGGAACATTTAAATTTTTTAAGATTTTACATTCATGGCAGAATGTGAGAGTGCCCTGTGGTGAGTAATTTTAGGATAAAACTTAAGTCAAAAGCAGTTATAATTTTGTAAAGCCTGCGTCCCAAGCCACTCTTTTATACACCTGTACTGCAGTTATATGAGAAAGCATTGTGGAAGAGGAAAAAGAACAGAAAGTTCTTTTTAGCAGCAGTTGATGAGGGGATTGCTGCAGAGAGAATAGTCCATGTGGTGTTAGATTTCTGGACTGTGTGTGTGTGTGCGATGTCATGCCTTCTGAGAGTGTGACAGACTGACTCAGCTTTACTGATAAAAAATAGATATGTTAAACAACACATTATAGAAATGTATAATGTTGCACATTTATTGTTCATTGCTAATGACTAACATTTCTTTTTGTTTTGATTAATTGATAAATTAAAATCTTAATTGATTTTTTCAAAGATTTAGTTTGTAGGAGACCTACGTTGATATGCCAAAAACAACCTACCTACTGTACTGTATATACCTAACATACCTATGTCATTGTAGTATCTGACACAAAAACCTTAGCAGAATTTTTAAACTCACTTTACCTTATTATGCCCAGAGAAAACAATGAAAATGCTTACTTTGCTAGCTTTACAAGCTTGGCACTATTATGCCACCATTATGCATTATGACATTAGAAGTACATGGTACAAGGGCAGTACAGAAAAATCTACTCAGAACATTCATTCATCACTCATAAAAATCTAATAATCAAAAATATTCACAACTTGGTGGCTCAGTGGTAGGTTTCCTGCCTGCCATGCGGAAGGCCCAGGTTCGACTCTCAGCCGGTGACCAAACCCCAGCCACTGGATGTAGCGCCGGTCCCAAGCCCGGATAAAACGGGAGGGGTTGCGTCTGGAAGGGCATCCGGCGTAAAACCTGTGACAAACTGGTATGTCCGGACCGGATGGTCCGCTGTGGCGACCCCTTGCTGGGAGCAGCCGAAAGACCAACAACAACAAAAACATACATACCTTGTATTATGTGATATGCAAAGCTGATATCTGTTGGAATAGTAGTTTTCCCAGGCCTGATCAGGTGGAAAGATTACTGAAAAATCACACTCAAGTGAAAGTAGTGTTCATTCAATCATAATGTATAGTAGAGTATCCTATTTAGGGGTGAACATAGTTTTAAATTCTTACCAGTAATATGCATGCAAAAGATTAAGAGAATAAAAAATGGAGGTGGTGGACAGTCCCATAAATCTTTTAAGTTCCTCTTTACATTTTCACTTATTCTGTTTTAGAATAATCTTAGCTAACGAACTGTCCTGTGCTTGAATCCCATATACCATAAAATGGAAAGCTAGTGTGCTATGCAAGGCGTAGATTCTCTTGTTCCACACCCTAAGTAGTGCCCTTGATCAGAGGTTAGAGAGGGATTCGGGGGAAGCAATTACAAAGGAAGGAATGTGTTGGTTAAGGTGGCATAACATTATCAGATGTGTTTTCTTGCGGGAAGTGCTTCCGTGACCGGTTTTGAATGTGAATTTTGGCAGGCAGCTGCTCTGCCCTCTTTGCAATACTGCAGACCGCCACTGAATCTTCTACTGCTATTCAGTACTGGATTGTACCGGCCTACTTTCCCCCATGCTCCCAGTCCTAAAGAACCACTTTAGTAAGCATAAAACATCAAACAAACAGTATTGTTTAATTGTAATTGAATTACAATTCTCCCTTATGACACAAGCTAACCTAGCATAAAACCGAACATGTAAAGAAAGCTTGTCGCTGTCCGTCTTGCTCTTAACATGGCCGCTTTATCTAAAGAGCTAATTAGCAGCTTTTTCTGAGTTAAAGTGTGTGTGTGATAGAGCAGGACAGGGAGTCCTCCAGGACCAGGGTTAAGAACCACTGCCTTACGAGCTCCATAATCTTTCACAGTTAGCTCCTGTTAATAAACAATGAGCAAAGTACTAAAACAGGACGAGGGAAGCATACAGTTGAAGGTAAAATAACGGTGATTAAAATCTACCTAAAGTAAAAAAAAAAAACAACCAAAGTATTTGTTTTAAATGACTTAATTAAGTACAATTTCCATGGGGAAACAATACTAAATTACAGTAACGAGAGTAATTGTGATTTGTTACGCTTCACCCCTGGTTGTCATTATAAAGGTGTCATGAAGGCTTATGAATTTGAAATGGAAATGCCACAGATATAATTAAGTAACTATTTCTACTGTATATAATCCATTTGTAGAGAAATTTCATTGTGATGTCTTCGGTGACTACGGTTGGAATATATAGCGAGGGGTAACGAAAAAGAGAACAATAGACTGGAGCATCACGAGATCGGCAGCACATTTTGCCGTGAGTTGAGGCCCGCATATTATCATGGAGATCAGAGAGCTGGTGGCGGTCGCCCTCAGCCAATCTCTCTCCTCCTCTCTTGCTTGGGCAGACAGGCACGGTGAAAAGCAGCAGCTGATACACAGAGTCTTGATTTCATGCTCTTATTGCCTTCCCACAACAAAGCGAAGGCTGAGCTTTTGACATTGCTCCTGTAAAGATCCCAGAGGCTCAGCACTTCAGCTCCACCAGGCTGCTTTACACTTCTCACAGCAAAGAGCTTCTTCGCTTTCAGAAACCAGCTTCCAATTCCTGCATCAAATTTATAATGACAGTTATAGGAAAATATGCCAATCTACTGATTCCAAAAAAAAAAAAAAACGCCCCCCCCATCCCCCACT